>JAGKTI010001858.1:16418-44029 GCA_018397915.1 Birgus latro | reverse complement strand
TGATAAAACCAAGGCAAGAGTATTTATGCAAAATTCTGCCCCTGCACATGTTGCAAAGTGAGTGAAACAGTGGCTAACAAACTGTGAGGTTCCCTTTATTCCAGACTGGCCCGGAAACAGCCCAGATATCAATCCCATTGAGAATTTATGGGCGCACATGAAGCGGCACATCATCTTTGCCTAAACTTGAGGCTGCAGTCAAGCAGGTATGGAGCAGTTTTAGTCCATGTGTTCTGCAAAACAACGCCATCAGTCTCCCCAGACGCCTTAAGAAGATAATAAAGGTGAAGGGAAATGGCAGTAAATACTATATTTAATGGTGAGTGTTAATTTATTTGTTTCTCCTTGCTAACCACAAGAATGTTTTCTTTTTTTAAGATGGTGTCAACACTTTCCGCGTCTACTGTATATATCTATATCTATATATATATATATATATATTCGACCCTCGATTTTCTGAAGTAAAAGGGGGGGGGAGACAAGTCCGGGAATGGCAAAAGTCCGGGAATCGCAGTAGTACTCATCTGTTTTAATCACCTGGTAGGGCCCCACATACCATTCCCTGGACTGTTACCATACTTTGTCCAAATTCTCTAATATTGTCTGCCAATTATTCTGATATTCTGCAGCATTCTGGAATGTAGGTTACCTTTACCAACAAAACTAACATAAACAATACATAAAATAATAACACTGACACAATAACAATAATAATAACGGACACAAAAGTGGTATTTTGCTAGCTACAACTCTAAGAATGGTCGTTTAGACAGATGTTGACGAGAATGTGGAAGGTATGATAGAAGAAGATCAGAAAGCTGAGGGAAAAAAGATGAAAATGAACAAGGAATGGAACACCACAAGGTGAACGAGCCACGCTCGTCAGTTGACTGATGTAAACACATAAATTGATCTTGGACCGAATTGGCAATTTTAATCTTTATCACCATATAGGTTTGCACACCTAATTATTTGAAATTCAGTCAAAAATTTGTGCTTAATTTAATTATTAATAGAAAATAAGGATTCAGAGTGAAAATTTCTTAAAGTTAGCAGAAATGTTTTAAACCTCTAGCCTAACAACTTGCCCTGACGGACTTTTTGTAATAAATATCGATTTACAATGCAGAATACTGTACATTTTTTTTGTACTCAAAATAAATACTGTATTTTTGTAAAATAGAAGTTGCCAAGGTGTGCTGACGATCTAAATGGGGAAATGTCTGCCAACATTACCCAGCCACTGATCAGCCGACCAAGATATAAACTCTGACGATCTGAATGGGAAACATCTGTGTATTTTAGCTCTGAAACCTAATTTTTTAACTGAGTTATCTTAAGTACAATTTTTTTTAGCGGATTTCAGATAATTAGGTGTGTATGAGCCACTGTGGCGAAAAAAATTGAAATATTTTCCAATGAAAAGTGTCAATTCGGTATTCAGTCTCACCAAGTCAGGTGAGCTAAGTTGACTAGGAGTGGATCCCACTGAGTTTGTCCATAAGAAAATATTTTTTTTAACTGCTTATGAATTTTATTGTGTCCAAGCCTTCTATAAATTTTACTGTTATGCAATAAACTATTTATAGAGGCATTTTGAGAAAGGTAAGAGGCAAATGGGATATTGCCAAGAGTTAGGAACTGGTGGCGTGAAGCAGGTTGGTGGCCAAGATGTGTTTCATGTGTGAAAATATCTTCTTGTGTGTGTTACAAGTGGCCTTTATCGAGTCAAAGCCTTGCCAAAATTATACTGTGTTGTGCAGCAGACTGCTTATAGTTTTATGTGAGAGAATAATGGCCGGACTTTTGTGAGATTTCCCGGACTTGTATGGGCATTTGTCCGGCATTTGATAATATTGTCCGGCCTCAGCCAGAGTCTGGGATATTCGAATTCCAGGAAATAGGGGTCCGCCAAATCAAAGGTCGAGTGTATATAAATATATATATATGTATAGTAAGTCCTCAATTTTCTATGTTTTGATGTTCCGCCAAAACATCACGAAACATGAAACGACGAAGTGTGAAGTTAAGAACCAATGGGAAAAATACATGGGCGTTCCAGTGGGACAGCTACCTTACCCTATCAAAGTCCTATAACACCAAACAGGCCCTACCCAAAATTAAATATTGGGTGTTTACTAGTTGCTTATACAGCATAACACAATAACCATGTACCTGAAATGACATTAGAACTGTTATAAAGAGCTGCAACACCAAAAATCCTTACCAGAAATAACGTAAACATTGGCATGAGTGGCAGGTGAAGGTGTGTTGAAGGTGGATGGGCTAGTTACTGGGTGACATGGGCCTCTCTGGGGAAGCCCTATCACCTAAGCCAAAGCCCTCGAAGTCGAATTCAGGCTCCAGCAACTCCACTTCCTCTCTGTCCACTTCTCCTCCTTCATCTTCCTCTCCTGTCACATCTTAGTCTTGCATAATAGAAGCCACGTTCTGTGTCACATTAAAAAAACGTGTGATCTTGACTTGTCTCTGCTCCAGTAGGTTTCTGTTGCTGACTGACATCAATTGAGACTTCAGCTCATTCAAGGTGGATGGGATCTGGGTAGCCTCAGGCAAAGTCCTGGTGTATGTCCTGAAGGTTGTTGCCATGTTGGTTATGGTGGACAGGCTGTGGGACAATTTCTGGGTGGTCAACTTCTCCTGTGCAGTGTGCTCTGGCCTTTCATTGTCTTCACTAGAGTTCATCTCTTCCTCTGTTATGTCAACCACACCTGAGTCTAGGTCTTAGTATGTCAAGTGTTGTCTTACAGCCGTTTCGTCCACCTCTGCTGTATTTATGCTTGTGTGTCTGATCGCACAAAAAAAACAAACTCCATTAGGTGAATATTAATACAGTAAAAAACAGTGGCACAAATAAAGATTAAGGGAAAAAAAACACAGACACATTTACTTTATTGTTATTTTACATGCACTCACCTGCTTGCTGAGAGGTTCCTTGTTCTTCCTTAGGGGTATAATGCAATATAACGGTAACCAATGTTACCGATTTTCATTACAATACTGTATATTCTTCCCCTGAATTGTTCTAACTAACACTTGGTTGGTTAACTCTAAAAACTAACTCCATTAGGTGGATATTGATACAGTAAAAAACTGTGGCACAAATAAGGATTAAGGAGAAAAAAAAAAAGACACATCTACTTTATTGTTATTTTACATGCACTCACCTGCTTTTTGAGAGTTGCCTTGTTTTTTCTGAGTGTCCTTATGGTGCTGTCAGGAGCCCCAGTCAGGCAACGTATCTCAGGGGCTGTCAACCCCTCCTCAATGAGCTGCAAAATCCTCTGCTTCTCGGCTGCATAAAAAACACAATGGTGAGGGGGTCTGTAGTACCGCCACTGTATCAATAGAGGGCAGGGTGGTTGCAAGATTGCCACCAACAAATGAGCATCAGTATGCGTCGTCTGCTGAGTATCAACTGCAGCTGGAAGCGGCGGCGAAAATTGGGAAAAAGTGACGAAATTTGCGACATGTCGGAAAATACGAGGACTTACTGTATACACACACACACAGTACATAATTACACAGTAAGGGAAGTAAACCAGGACACAGCCATTAATACACTACCTGAATGAATTAATAAATATATAAATGCACCTTCCCTTTCTCCCCCAAGAGAGGATGGTGGACTGCAGGAGGCCAACCTCAGCCTGCAGTCCACGAAGTTTACATTTCAATGAGCCTGGGGCTACAAAACAATACCTGAGATGCAGGACAGAGGTCAATAGCAGTCACATCCAATTCCTTGTACACGGAAAATGGGTTGTAGCAGCTGCCAACATCCAGCACCTTTAATCTTCCAGGCAGGTTCTGTCTGTAAGTATGGGCATAGTTAATGTCTTTCACCTGATGGACCTGGGCTACTCCAATCTTCCTAGTGCGTCCTGCTTAGTCACTATGTTTCACCTGACAGAATAGGCCACTCCCAAAACTTGAATATTAAGTATGGTTGCATGACAGGCCTAAAAGTAACATGTTAACTGGGTGGGCAAGTACTCACCTATGAAAAGAAACTGCCCACAGTCCAGAATTCACCCAAATGATACAATAACTCTTGTACTAAGCATGAGTGCATGCACACACGCACCCACACAAAATTCCTGATGTGTGATTAGTCCATAATTATTCAGAACCCAAAGCTAAAAGATCAGCAACATAATCTGAAGACAAGAATCAAACAGACTGCTGAGGCTATAACAGTGTATGCAGAATCTTCTCTACCAGCACTTAAATTTGTCTTCACCGCAGCCCCACATTCAATGGTAGTAGAGTGAGTTATTTCTCACTATCATGTTTTTCGAAATGATGACAGGCTTTCGATGTTTCTTCAAAGTGCAAATGCTAGATTATTACCTTAAAGGTAGAGGTAATTCTGATTCTAGGTCAACCATAGCAACATTTCTGTAAGCAAAGAATTGAAGATACAAGGAGTCACAGATGCCAGACTGCAGAAACAATTTATCTGTGATGAAATTCTTGCAGTGTAACAATTGCGTAACACTAAAATTCTGTTTTCATTCGCTGTATTTATATAATTTTTAACGTATGTTCCCATACAAGATTCATTTTTCATGTTCTACAGTTTAAGCATTTTTGTTTTATGTTTACAGTTAATTAAAAATACAAATATAAAAGACTGCTTTACATTTATCCATCCATCATCCAATCCTACGTTGCCCCATGAGGAGCATAGGAGTCTGGGGCTAGGCAGGTTGGTCCTGACATTTTAAGATAAGAGTGACTGGCCTCACTCATCCCTGAGTGGTATTACGTGAGCAATAAACCCCAACCACCTCTTGGATATAAACCTTCGCCGGCTCAATCCAACTGATGCGCCGTAATTACCCACTGAACCACCAGGTGCCAGAAAATTTGGTTACAGTATATGGTTACCACCCAGCAAAGTAGACAGTTTCCTGGTGTACAGGAAACCATTTGGCTTGTCATTCAATGTAGTCACCCACAAGCAGAAGGAAGAGGAAAGAATGAAGCTCCTCAGGTTTCTGCCCTTTCCTCTCCCCCATCCTTCTTTCCGTCCATCCTCTTCTGTCTTTCCTTCATTCTTTCCTCGTCCTTCTGCCTGCGTGTGACTTTACACACAGTCTTCTGTCTTTCTTTCCTTCATTCTTTCCTCTTCCTTCTGCCTGTGGGTGACTCTACATTGAGCAACAAGCCAAATGGTTTCCCGTACACCAGGAAACCATTTACTACGCTGGGTGGTAACCAAATTTTTTGGCGCCTGGTGGTTCAGTGGGTAATTACGGCGCTCTGATCGGATTGAGCCGGTGAAGGTTTATACTCAAGGGGTGGTTGAGGTTTATTGCTCACGTAATGCCACTCAGGATGAGTGAGGCCAGTCACTCTCATCTTAAATGTCAGAACCAACTTTCCTAACCCCGGGCTCCTACGCTCCTCGTGGGGCAATGTAGGATTGGATTGATGGATGGATGAATGTGATGCAGTCTTTTATATTTATATTTTTAATTAACTGTAAACATAAAAGAAAAATGCTTAAAATGTAGAACATGAAAAATGAAACTTGCACGGGAACATACTTTAAAAATTGCAAAATTCTTTACAAAATATTAGTTGTTGTGGAAAATATGCACATTCCAATACAATTAATGATTCACTGAGTCATATTCAATGTACAGTAACAATGAAAAAATGATTTATAAATCTGAATGGTGTACCTAGTAAGCATATAACATATGATGTCTTTATTTCTTGGAAGGGGGTGCCCCACCACTTAAAAGTTTTTAGGTTTAGCCCTGTTGCATGAAATTCAGTGAGCCTTAGCTATGAGGGAGGAATGAGTCTCCTTGGTTACTGTCAAAGCAACCTTCAGTCTGCTTATACCTGGCTATCAACTGAACTGAAAGTGGTTAGGGATCTCTGTCAGGTCTGAGTATTACAGGTAGCTGCAACCCAAGTTCATATGAATGAAACTGAGAGACTGCTGGCCAAAGCTGCCCTTTTTCTGCAGTCCACCACCTTCCTTTTGAAGGCTAGGGAAATAAATTGGGGATGTTTGCATAACTAGGCTGCATAGCCACCCTGGTACATCGGTGCCACCACACGAAGACATCCCACCCCTCTATTGATATCGAGTTAAAAATCAACCCATTATTCTCACCTTTCCTCATCCATGGTGTAGTCAGGGGACAGGTTAAGATGTAACAATTTCCTCATCTCCTTGTCAACTGCACGTTGCACTCCACCCTCATAGTAGTACTGTGTTATGGCACTGTGGACCCAGTGCACTCGTGACTGGCTCTGGTGACAAATATTAATACTGTACTGTCAGTTTGAATAACACTACTACAGCATATCAGCATATCGTCTACCCAGTCCTCTCAGACTCCCTCTCTGTCCCCCAAAAGAAGATGGCTGACCGTAGGAGATAGGCAACTTCACTGTGCAGTCTACTAGGTTCATATGTGGATGAGCCTGGGGCCAGAACAAGAGGGATGATGATGGCTTCCACAAGGAATCCCACCTAAGAAAGTCTTGGGTATACCATTTTATGCCATGAAAGTGAGTGATGAAAAGGGTGGCTAAGGAGTGGCAGAGGATGTGTGTATCAAACATTTGCATTGAGACAGACAGTGGAGAAGGTTTCTGAGAAGGACTATAAGATTTTTATGGCAGTTATGGATCTGGAAAAAGCATACGACAAAGCAGACAGAGAAGAGTTGTGGAAGGTTTTGCGCAAGTAAGGTGTAGATGGTAAGCTGCTAGGTGCCGTCAAAAGTTTTTATGATGGTAGTGAAGCATGTATAAAGGAAAAAGGGCATCTACTGTAAGTGAAAGGTTCATGATCAATGTGGGCATGCGACAAGGTTGTGTGATGTCCCCATGTTTGTTCAATATATGCATGGATGGGGTGAAGAGAGAAGTAAAAACATGAGTAATGGAGAAAGGGATGGCATTGGTAATGAATGGTGATGGATGGAATATCTCAAATTTGTTGTATGCTAAAGATGCATGCCAAGAACTTGGTAGACTAGTGCAGAGATTTGCTGATGTCTGTTAGCATTGTGCCTTGACAGTAAATGTAGAAAAGAATAAAGTGATGGTAATCAAGAGAGAAGGTGGCTCCCAGTGTGATGTTACAGTGAATGGAAAGAGACTGGAATTGGTGAGAGAGTTCAAATACCTGGCTAGAGTGATAGAAGAGAGAGGAAAATGTGCAAAAGAAGTGGAGAGTAGCATGACATAAGGAAGGAAAGTAGCTGGTGGTATGAAGGCCTTGTTAAGGAACAGAGGCTTGAGTGTTGCAGCTACATGAGTCTTACATCAAGGAGTGTTAGTGCCAACTTTAACATATGGATTTGAGACTATGGTGTGGCATGAAAATTAAAAATCAAGAGTGAGAGCAGTGGAGATGCGACTCCTGAGGAATATATGTGGAGCACTGAGAGTGGAGAAGATACGAAATAATGTGATTCATGAAAGGTGCAGGGTGAGGAAGTCTGTGGACACCAGAATCAAGATGGTATGGTCATGTGGAAAGAATGGATAACAACAGAGTGATGAAAAAGGTACAGTACAGTATATCTGAATGCATTTGAAGGAGGGAGGAGGCGAGGTAGACAAAGGAGAAGGCGGAGGGATATGATAAATGAAACTGTGAGGAAGAGAGATATAGAAATCGGTGAGGCTAGGGGACTGACGAGATCGAGCTGGCTGGATGAATGTTATGTGAAGAAGTGCATTATCAGGGATTTGGCACCCCTTCTTAACGTGACAGCGTTCGGATTGACTCTGTCGAATACGTTTATGTGAAGCTACATAACGTGGTGAAAGTTTTTGCCGTATCAGATACAGCCAGGATTCTGGGGGCTTGAATGATGAGTGAATGGAAGCGTGGCCCATTGGAGTGGGCAAACCTGGGCTCTCTGGATGTTGCTGCTCCTTGCTCAGCCCAAGGGTGGGAAAGTAAGTCCGGATGATGATGATGATGATGATCAGTGGACAGTCGGGGCACTCACCATCCACTCATTCGATACAGTGCTGGTCTCAGGTGCGTGCCCTTTCCTCTCTTCCGTTTTTCCTCTTCTGTCTTTCTTTCCTTCATTCGTTACTCTTCCTTCTGCTGACAGGTCACTCTACACTGAATGACAAGCCAAATGGTTTCCTGTACACCCAGGAAACCATTTACTATGCTGGGTGGTAACCATATAACCAAACTATGATGCCTGATGGTTTAGTGGGTAATTTTGGCACTCCAATCGGACAGAGCCGGTGCAGGTTATATCCAAGGGATGTTTGGGGTTTACTGCTCACAATGCCACTCACAGATGAGTGAGGCTGATCACTCTCATCTTAAATGTCAGGATCAACTTGCCTAGCTCCGGCTCCTACACTCCTCATGACACAATACAGGATTAGATGATGAATGAATGAATGAATATTATTAATATTACCATGTGAGAAAGAACAAATTAATGTGTTGTGCATCCTTGGATGACAGGCTTGGGGGATAGGACTCTGAATGAGGAGTTGAGAGGAAGGAAAGAACTTGAGTGTATTAGTGTTGAGATGAGAAGGTAGATTGAGATGGTTTGGATATGTGGTGAGGAAGGAGGATGATAACTAAGTACAGAAGATAAGAGGTGTGAACAGTGAAGACAGAGTTGTGAGAGACAGACCGAATAGATTTAGGAGTGGGAAAAGCTGCCATTAGGCGACCAAGGCTGATGGAGGCAAGTTAGAACCTTTTTAAACAAAGTGAAAGCAAAATGGGTAAACAGACAAACTAATGGACAGATAGATAGCTAGATAAGTAAACAGACAAAGGAACAGATATAGAGATAGACAGAGACAGATCATTTAGTTTATAATTGCTCCATCATGCTTGTATGTGTCAGCCTTGGTCACCTAATGGTGGCTCTCCATGCTGCTCAATCTCTAGCAGTCTCCCTGTTCAGTCCCTTATCCCTGAGGTCACACTCTATGACCTCGTCCCAGGTCTGTTTTGGTCTGCTTCTCGCAACCCTACCCTCACTTTCTGCACCCAATTGTCATCCCCCATCCTCTCCACATGCCCAAACCATCTCAATTTACCTCTACAAATGACACAACCAATACACTCCAGACCTATCTTTCCTCTTAACTCTTCTATCATAAACCTAGCACCCCCCCTCCAGGCCTCGCATGCAAGGACACACTGCACATCCACCTGATCACTGTCACTTCTATACAATCAGATATATAGACAGACATACAGATAAAGTCAGTGTTATGTTACCTGTGAGTGTGGCATCCAATGGTTTGTTGCAAGTGTTTTCATAGCTTTTGAGTATTCCTGTAGCTCTTCAGACCTCATTACATGATCATCCCATACACTTCTCTCATCACACTCTGGAATGTGTTAGATCTGTTACAATTATCATCATCATCTTACAGCCTCATACAGTCATGCTACTGGAAGAGGCTTGTTGTTGAGCCTGTGACTCCAGCTCTATATCCTGGCAACATTTTTTGGTGGTGGGTAAGTGAGGCAGACTTTATTTGTGCTTTATAGTTAAATTTCTGTTCTTGACTTTCCCCAAATGTATCAAGCCTTCTCTCAAATTCCTCCACTGTTTTTGATATCACTACACTCTCTGGTAAGTCATTCCACATGTTTACAACTCTGCTGGGGAATGAGTATTTTCTTACATTCAGTCTTGTTCTTGTCTGACATAACAGAGCTAAAGGCATATCCAGGACTTGCGAAAAATGCCCCTGGACAGGTACTTAGAGACCCCAACCCACCCTAACTTTGAAAGTCACCTAAATAACTCCCTACTGGACATGCACAGCACCTATTTAAGACCCTATTCACACAAGCAGGGGACAGAAACCATAAAATAAATGAAAAGGAACCAGAGAATGAGAAATCAGAAGTGAGTATGGAAAATATTTAGCAGTGTACAGGGTACTTACGACACGTCCATGACCGTTGCATAGATTAACCCGCCTCCTCTGTGGCCCTGACAGTGGTGAAGGTGCGCTTGAAGTACGTACAGTAATCCAGTATTGCGCTGCACTTAATCCTTTGCACTATGAATTATAATTGTTTAACACTGCACATTCTGTTCTTACTTGCGCCACGCCAGTTGCAACACGCCAGTGTTGCACTCTGCACTTAACCCGTCAAGTCCCAACTGGTTTTTTACCCAGCCTACCCCCAGGTCCCGACCAATTTTCAACTTTTTGTTTTTTGGCTGAAACCTTCGCTTTTGGTGAGAAACATCGAAAATTCATAGAGATATCCCGATCCTGAGGTAAAAAAAGTTGATACAGGTGTCAATCAACCTTATGTTTTCCTTCTTTTTCATGGTACCTGGCTAAAGAAAACGAACTGTGGAAGGGTTAACTAATTCAAGCCACTTTAAATTACGTATTTATTTCATTTATTTGGTACGAATTTATGTACAGTACAAGTCTATATTGGTTTTCACACAGTAATATAGGCATTTATAAGCATTGTTCACTCACCCAAAACCCCAGTATATGGCTCCTTCCTTTACGACATTACCACCTCATCACTTCAGTTTGTTTCTACCTCTAGCTTCTTTGTTTCTTTGTCCACCTCAGGAATCACCTTCACCGTGAATTTCGTCATTGGAGAGACCGTGGGGCAACATACCTTTACTGGCTAGGTTACTGCTAACAGGTGAATTGCCCAGTGTGGGGGGAAGGGGGGGAAGCGGGGTTAGATGGGGCCAGGCAGTATCCCCACTTGACAGCAGGTAGAGGGAGGTCACCCACATATGCCTACCCAAAATCACCCGCGAATGTTGAAAAATGTGCACACAATGGGCCTTGCAATTGCATGATGTATGATGCACGTCGCTGGGTCTGTCCGCGGAAAAAAGTAGCGACATGCATCGTACATCGGTGGGACTCGGCGGGTTAATCTTGCACTCTGATTTCAAATTTCTTAACACTGCGCAACACTGTAAATTCCCACGTGGTCTAGTGGTGAGGTACTGCAGTTTATTCACTGTTTATTCACAAAAACGAGCATGTGGGCAGCCATGGTGACGTGCGTGCAGTCACGACAGTAGGTACGCGGTAACTGGGGATGATGCAGGGGTGCTCTAGCGGACGTCGCCAGAACTCCGCGCCAAAACATAGCTGTTTGTCACCTTGCGGCAAATTTAGAGCAGGGATGAACACACATCAGCTTTTTTTTTTTTTTTTTTTGCATTATTACGTTTTTTGGCCATTTTTGGACCCAAGCCCAAAATGTCCAGGACTTGGGCACCCAGGTCTCAAAGGGATTACTGTATTTTCAATGAATGAGTTCTTGTTGGGCTATCTTCCTGCAGCTGAAACACTTCCTCACGATAGTCTGCAACATATCTTCCGCATAAAATTTTGTATGTTTCATTTAAATCCCAATGTTATCTCCTGTAAGCTAATGATGGTAGATATAGTATCCTTAGTCTCTCCTTGAATGGAATCTCTCTCACCCCTGGTAACAGTTTGGTAGCCCTGCGTTGAACCCTCTCCACAGCCTCTATATCTTTCACCACATACGGATTCCAGATCTAGTCGGTGTATTTAAGATGAGATCTCACCAATGCTACATACAAAGATTTGATTATTTCATTATCCAAACTAAGGAAGGTCCTCCTGATTATGTCTACTGTCCTGTTTGCCTTGTTTATTTTTTCTTCTAAATGGTCAGAGAAAGCCAGATCATTATCAATAACAACTCCTGAGTCCCTTTCTGAATTTTATCCAGGTCTGTAGTTATTTTGTACTGTAGTTGTGTTCTTTGATACTGTTCATTCCTATTCTCATCAATTTGCACATCCCTGGATGGAAATTTAGCAGCCATTTTTCTGTCCATTCATGCATGTCATTCGTATCTTCCTGTAACTTTAGGCAATCTTCCTTACTTTTAATTTTCCTGTATATCTTTGTATCGTCAGCATACAGATACATTTCACTGTCATGACCAGTGCAGTGTGGGGGATCATTAAAAAATAATATAAACAGAACGGACCAAGGGCTGACCCTATCTATTAGCGAGACCTGGGCAGTAAAGGAAGAGGATATTCGCAGGTTTAAATGTACAGAAATGACAATGATTAGGTGGATGTGCAGTGAGTCCCTGCATGCAAGGCCGGGGGGGGCTGGGTTTACGATGGAAGAGTTGAGAGGTAGGATGGGACTGGAGTGTATTGGTGTTGTGATGAGGAGAGGTAGGCTGAGGTGGTTTGGACATGTGGAGAGGATGGGGGATGATAATTGGGTACAGAGGGTGAGAGGTGTTAATACTGGGGGAGGGGTAGACCGAGAAAGACATGGGACGAGGTCATTAAGTGTGACTTAAGGGTTAAGGGACTGAACAGGGAGGCTGCCAGGGATCGAGCAGCGTGGAGAGCCGCTATTAGGTGACCAAGGCCGACGCATTCAAGCATGTTGGAGCCTTCAAAAACGAAACGAAACGAATTAGGAACTCCTTAATCCATTTATAGTATTTTCCATAAATAGAGTATATAACTGGTAATCTTCTCTAGGAGCTTCTTATGGGGCACCCTGTCAAGAGCCTTCATGAAATCTAGATAAATTATTTCCCATCAGTAGAGTAACTGGTAATCTTCTCTAGGAGTCTCTTATGAGGTACCCTGTCAAAAGCCTTCATAAAATCTGAATAAATTACATCTATATCACACCCTTCATCTGTAGTTGCTCTTCAGGCATCTATAAACTTAATCAACTGTAAGGCCACAGATCTTCTTGTGATGTATCCAAATTGCTTTTTACTGAAGAGACTATTTCTTCATATGAGATACAATTTCTTCCCTCAGAAGTGCCTCCATAATTTTACAGACTACACTTGTCAAACAGACAGGTCTCTGGTTCCACAGGTCACTTTTGTCTCCCTTTTTATATATAGCCGTAATATTGGCAACCTTCCAATCTGATGGTAGTGTCCGATTCTCAAATAAATACTATATTCAAACTGTATTTGCAATAGCTCAAGTATTTTGATCATAGTCTTTTAGTATCCTTGGGTGTATCTCATCTGGACCAGGTGATTCGCTTTTCTTCATATATTTTATAATTTGTTTTATCTTTAGTTAGCAGCCACGGCTTAGTGTGTTACAGCGCTCCGCTCTTGCCGAAGGGTCGAAGGTTCGAGTCCACCCTAGGGTCATTGGTAGACATCAGGAAGGGCATCCAATCATACAGAGCTACATGCTCCAAACCTAAGTCCTCTACCCAGGGGCAACGCCTTAACCCTTAGGGGAAAACATGGCGTAAAACTTTTTTTTTCTTTTTCTTTTTTTTTTTTTACTTTGGGGATATCACAGTTGGCATATTCATTTTAGTGTTTTGTGGTACTGCACCATCAGGTTCTCTAATAAAAACCTCAGAGAACTGATTACAGTAAAACCTCGATATAACGGACTTCAATAGACTGGAATTCGCTTTTATCGAACTCGAGGAGCTACCGGACTAAATTCCTATACAGTACAGTATATCGGAAAAAGTCCGATAAAGCCAGAAGCAGTCCGGACTGCCTGACCACTTCAGCTATGTTCACCACAATAAGGTAAATAAGACATGTTATCAGTGTACAGTACAGTATTATTATATATATATTATACCATTTCATTAATGTAGTGAAGTTATAACACAGTACAGTACTGCAATGGTAGTCAAAACAGTTTAAAAAACATTCATGCGATCTGGACTAATGTCTGATATATCAGAAAAAGTCCAGATTAGCAGGGGAAAGTCTGGATGTCGCTTTTATAGGAATTTCGCATTTTTTGAAATGGTTTCTGCCCCAATTAGTCCATTATAGTGAGGTCTTACAGTATTTAAAACTTTTGCCTTCTTGGTATCACTTGCTGTTTTTGTCATCTTGTCCTATCTTTGTACAGTTCAGAGATTCTTGACTTTACCCTCGTTCTTAACCGAACATATTTCCAAAATAGTTTAAGGTTTGATTTTGCACTTCTAGTAATGAGTCGTTTGTTCATTTTTATAGCTTTTCTTGTTTGTTTTTCTGACTTGATTGTTCACTCTTCTGTACTCATTTTCCACTTACGACAAATTTCTACCATTTAGTTCTCCTCCACATTTTGTGTTCCTCATGTTCTTAAGTTTAACCCATAGTCTCTGCTTCTTCTTGTCTTTTTTTCATTGGCAGGGCATTATTTGTCCTCTTTCTTTCTTTTTTTGGTTCCACCAAAGGTCCTCTTTGGTACATATTTATCTACTGCTCTCTGCACCCTGTCTTTAAATGCATTCAACCTGGCTTCCATATCATTACCTTGTGACAGGATTTCAGTCTGATCAACGTTCAGATCCTTATGAGTGTGGTCAGCCTCATCATACGTGTATACCTGTTTCTTTCTATTTTCTTCTTGCTCCTCAGTCATATTGAAAGTGTATACATGAATGGTCACATTTTTCCCAGAAGTGATTCTAGCCAATATAAGTGTGTCATCATTACTGAACACCAAATCAAGGGTACTGCCAGCGCTGGTTCCTCTGAATCGTGTAATGTAAATACTGCGTTGTGTAAGGAATCCATCCTTTACCTTTTCAATGAACAAGCTGTGTAAATCATTTAATCCTGCATAGGTGGTATAGTTTGTCCAGTTAATTTGGGGAAGACTGAAATCTCCAATTATAACCTTGTATTTTAAGTCCTTGTCACCTATGTCTTGCATCAACAACAGCAGATCCTCACTGTTTCTGTTATCACTGTATGGGCTCCTATAGGCTGTTGTCAGGAGGAAACTCACTTTTCTGCAAAATATTTCCACAAATAAATATTCACAAAACATTAACCTCATAACATTATATCTTATTCCCTTTTTTAATATAGATTAGTAAACCTATTCCTTCATTGCTATTTACATTTTTCTCCAGCATTTCATATTCCTCCAACATGTACTCCTCTAAACCTCTTTTGTATCAGCAATTTTCTGGCTTGGCTTCCTGTACTGCTATAACTTTGGACTCATTAACCATATCCTTAAGTCAAAGCTTCAACTCATTAACTTTATCACTACATAAACATCTCCATTAGTAAACAAAAGATTAAATCTATTTACACAATTTATACATTAACTTGGGTTACACTGGTGTTTGTGTCATCTGATGTTCCTTCCCAACCTTTACCACCCCGCATCTCCTAGGTGGTCCTCTTATACTGTACAGTGTTTTCCTTTCCCCAAATTGGTCAGATTTTTTGCCTCAGTCCATAAAACTCTCTCTTGCTCTCTTTCTTTCCTGCCTGGTCATGTCATGTTTTCTGTTACCCCAGTGTATTCCGGATTATCACTCAGTTTCCTTATGTTCCGGAACAAGACAGATTTAATGTTTGTGAACTACATCGCAGGTCTTACCCAGCCTCATAACCTTAATTATGTTCCCAGGTGAGTACTCCACCTCACAACTTCCTTATCACTCTTGATTCTTTTGACATCACTAGATTTACATTCCAGAAAACCATCATCACAACATTGTTCATCCTTGACTTCCTTTCATTAATTTCCTCATTAAAATCTGTCATGGACTTACTTAACAATCTTGCTGCTGAATCATTAGTATCTTCCACATTCCCTTCGTTTTGCTCTGTTTCTGCCCGTACTGCTTTAGCCTCTAGAATTTCTAATCTGTTTTCTGTGGAATTCTCCACTTTAGCTTTTTGTTTTAGTTTCTCATACATTTCCAAGACTCTAGCCTCTACTGTACCAAGTCTCTTCTCCATGCCCTTTACAGTCCCCTTAACATGTACTGCACTCTCTGACTCTCTCTCACTTTCTGAATTCATTCCTGAAATAAGGACTGTTGGGCTAGGATCTCAGATTGTTTTTTCAAGTCTCTTTACACATTTCTCCACTTTATCACAGCCTCTCTTGCAATACTCACAGGTCCAGAACAACAGCTCTTGCTTCTTCAGACACCATGAAATCTTTACTGATTCCTCTTGCTTCTTCAGTTACCATGAAATCATTACTGACTGCTCTTGCTTCTTCAGTCACCATGAAATCATTACTGATTCTGGGACATTTCCACATTTTATATAGAACCAGTAATCACAAATTTCACAGCATATAACTTTATCCTGTTCTGAAACTATTATTTCACATTTGCCAAACTTATCTTTGTCATCTCAAGTAGTCTCCTGCTGTGCTGACCATGGTTTTGTTTACATCAATTTGCATGTAGTAGTTTCCACCTTTTCCTGACCTTTTTTGTCTGCCGTTCCCTTTTACTAAGTGTTCTTGTCTCACTGTAATTCACCTTATGGACCCACCAGACACTAATAATCACGCCTTTACAAAGCAAATTTGAAAGACGGCAAAAATATCATTTAAAAAAAATTATTTAGCCAGAGTGTTTGCTAGTCACGTCCACCTCGCGCCGTTCAAACTCATCATCCTAACGTTTCGTTTCGTTTCGTTTCGTTTTTGAAGGCTCCAACATGCTTGCATGTGTCGGTCTTGGTCACCTAATGGCGGCTCTCCACGCTGCTCGATCTCTGGCAGCCTCCCTATTCAGTCCCTTAACCCTTAAGTCACATTTAATGACCTCGTCCCATGTCTTTCTCGGTCTACCCCTCCCAACCCCTCCCCCAATATTAACACTTCTCACCCTCTGTACCCAATTATCATCCCCCATCCTCTCCACATGTCCAAACCACCTCAGCCTACTCACCCTCTGTACCCAGTTATCATCCCCCATCCTCTCCACATGTCCAAACCACCTCAGCCTACCTCTCCTCATCACAACACCAATACACTCCAGTCCCATCCTACCTCTCAACTCTTCTATCGTAAACCCAGCCCCCCCAGGCCTTGCACGCAGGGACGCACTGCACGTCCACCTAATCATTGCCATTTCTGTACGTTTAAACCTGCGAATATCTTCTTCCTTTACTGCCCAGGTCTCACTACCATACAGCATCACACTCCTAACACATGCTGCATACAAAGACCCCTTAGCACGTAAGGAGAGTCCTCTCAATGTCAGGAGAGGCAACAGCTCCCTGAACTTCTTCCAACCACTTCTCACTCTAGCAACCGAGCTAACTCCAGCCCCACCTCCGGCACATAACATGTCTCCCAAATAACAAAACTCCTCCACACACTCAAGAGACCCCCTAATTATATCCTCACCAAATTATTGTTATTTATTTTTTATGCAAGGAAGAAGGAATCAAAGGCCAGAAGCCCACAAAATTTTTCCCTCTAAGAAAAAACAAAAACAAGATAACAGAGAGCCAAATTCAAGATCCATTCATTTCAAGATGCCTGGACACTTTGTTGAAAGACTGGAGGTCATAGGCACTAGGAAGTACAAACAGAGAAAGACAGTTCCAGAGTTGACCTGTTGCATATATGAAGGACTGCGGGTAATGGTTAACTCCTGCATTTGATAGTTGGACAGAAAAGAGATGAGAGTTTGCTGCTAGACGGGTGCTACACACCCGCTGTATTGGTGGAGAGATGCAAACAGACAGTTCAAAGAAGTGACCATTGAAGTAGTGACAGAAAAGAGATAAATATGCAACAATACAGCAAAGAGACAGGTTGAAGGGAGCCAGTAAGAGGAGGAGAGTTAATGAGACAAAAAGCCTCTGACTCCACCTTGTTGAGAAGAGCTGTATGTGGGTAGCCTCCCCAAACGAAAGTTGTGCTCTGCACGGGCTAATAAAACCAGTGTATGAAGTCAAAAACTGTGCAGGGTTAAAGGCATGGAGTTAGCTTAACACAATGTCTTGGAAGTAGATTTTACAAGAGAGGTAATATGATTTTACCAATATAAGTTTCAAGAGGAAAAACTCCAAGTATGTTTAAAGATGAAGCAGGATTGAGTTGAATTATTAGTCATCATCAGCAGTAGCATCCCAACCCTAATCAATCCTCAACAATTAATTTACATCAACATCGTCATACCCTGCCTGTAGCGTCGCCTCAGCCGTTTGTGCACTGCCTTCACCACCTCTGCCAGACGCTTGCCTTCAGCAGTCATCTTGCAGACACAAATCTGTCGAAACAAAGGATGATTAACACCCTGAATGATGATGAATGTAGTGGTTCATTACCCAGTTCAGTTCAGTTCAGTTCAGTTGATATACAGGTGTATTGCCTTAGCAATGGCACTCCTTGATATGTTATTTTTCTTTCCAGCTTTTTCTTCTTTCTATTTTCTTTCAGCATTTTTTTTTCCCCGAACCTTTTTTCCCTTATTTTCCAAAAATTGTGTAGTGTTCCCTTTGTCTCTTCTATACATTCATTGTCAATTTAAAAATTTTCCTATAACTTGTTCCTCTTCTTCATAAGGTTGAAGAAGTCCTGTACATTTATTTCTGCTGTACTGGCTGGACACCACAATGAAGTGCTTAAAGTCTTCCCCTTTTCTCCAAACATATCACCACTTGTCATTTCATTTTTAAACCTATTCCTCTCCTTCAAACTCAGATTGTTTGTCTAACACTTAAACAATACTGTATTACTGAAGCTATTCCATTATCATACATCCTTTTTTGTTCCCCAATCTCACTTCTCCATTCTTAATACTGTATATTCTCACTCACTTCCTGCTTCCACACTGTGTCCCATTCTCATTTTCATTTCTTCATAAGTTGCAATACTTTTTTGTTCATTTGTTTTTCCTTCCTCTGTTGTTATTATAAAAAAATATATACAGTACAATATATATATTCCTGCCCCTTTCAGATCTTTGATAAGCTCATTCAACCACTTACTCTTCCCCTGTTCCCTCATTTCATCAGTTATACACATTAAGTCATTACTCTCACCACTAAATATTCGGCATAAGTATTTCCACTGCCCTTCTATTATTCTTGCCCTCATACTTGTTGCTCCCATCTCTCTCTCAATGCAGCTCCCTGTACATATCCTTGACTCCCCCAAATCTGTCCATACAGTATACACTATATTGTCCATCCACTCAATGTAGTGCAGCAAATAACTGGCAGTCTACTAGGTTAAGGTTCCAGTCTGACAGGGCCCATCAGGGTTTAAATCCAAGGCAAGTTGGAGTCTACTTACTTTACCTATGTGACACTTAGGGAAAAATCTACTCATTCATACCTTACCTTCACAGCCTGGTTTCCAACCTTACAATTGCCAAAGATGTTGCTGTGCTGTGACATAATGAGATCAGCCTCTCAACTTATGGGATGCTTGGAAAGGAAGAGGAATAGTCCCCCAAGCTAGACCTCATTAAATCATACAGAAAGCCAAGCGGTCATAATATCCAGCCACATCATGAGAGGACAACAAACAACGAGTCAACTCCAGCATCAAATGTTCCCCTGGCTCAATGTATTGAAAACCCACTAGAATGTGCACTGTTAGGCAACATACAAGGCTTATTCCCCAAGTCTAACCAAAGCAGAAGTCCCATTCCTTTTGGAGTTATCAAAGGGGGAACAGTTCGCTTTTGGCTTAACAGAGTCCCATCTCAGCGAAGAAATATATGATGTGGAAATAAAATTAGAAAACTACAGTACACTCCTTTCATGGCAGACAGAAGCAGGAGAAGCCATGGAGAGGTAATAAACTATGTCAGAAACGACTTGGCATCAACGACTGAGGGGCTCCTTTCCCATTTAAATGGAGTGGTTGAGACAAACATTATCCACATCAAGAGAATAAAACTGGTACTGATAAGTGTTTACCGCCCTCCAAACTGCAACACAAGTAACTTTGGAGCAGCCCGGAGTGCTATAACAGCAGCAGTTGATGCCTTACCAGAACCTATGCCAGAGATAATGTTAGTGGGGAACTTCAACTTACATACAGTATAATTAAATGACTGTCAAGAATAATTAGTGGTGGCACATGCGATGACCAAGAACAAGTGAAGCAACTGATCAGCCTTGCTGAGAAGTACTTCCTCATTCAGATCATACAGGAGTCCATGAGAGGAGACAATACGCTAAATCTGCTCTTTACCAACAACCCTGAGCTTATACATGGTTACAAGCTGGAAAAGACGATATTCTCTGATCACAAGATCGTCTTAGTCCACATGCAAATTAGGAAGGGTTGGAACTCACAAGATGACAGAATCAAATGTCCTAAAAGACTTCAAAGCCCAAAATTTCTTCAGTGAAAATACTGACTGGAATAAAGTAAAGGTTCAGTTGTCAGAAGTGGGCTGGGATGAATTATCAAGTAAAGAAAATGTGGATATCATGCTGGAATCATTCCTCTCTACACTACTCAGCGTATGCAAATGCTGCATACCACCAAGGAGAGCACCAGGAACATTCCAAATTCGGACAATACCGCGGGTCAGAAATATCCTCATGAGAAGAAATGCATGCTTACAAAAGCAGCTCTCATCACCATACAGTGACCAAAGGCAGCACACCGTATTATTCAAAATTCCAGACAGAGAAAGAAAGAAATCGAAGACCAGCGACATAGGGAGGAACCCAAAGCAGTCTTAACTATTAAAACCAACCTCTAAATACTTTTTCGAGTATCCATAGAGTTTTCCAGAAACAAGTCACAAGTCGGGCCACTCATATCAGATGAGGGCGAGCTGGAAACAGAACTGCAAGCAATATGTGATATTCTTGCCAAGAAGTATGAGTAACCTTTCAACATTCCAGATAACTCTGAGACCGTCAATAATCCACAAGCTTTTTTTCATCAACCATCAGCATCCACTTCAGCATCGGAGGTACAACAAACCCAGACAGACTTCACCTTCACTGAAAATAACATCATTCAAGGAATAAATGAACTGAAGAGTAGCTCGGCTGCTGGACCAGACAGTGTCCCAGTGGTACTGCTGAAAAATGGAAGGATGCACTTGCGAAACCTCTTGTAATTCTTTGGCGAAAAGTACCGGACACGGGGATTATACCAATGGAATTTAAAAAGGCCACAATAACGAGGCCTTCCCAAGAACTATCAGCCAGTGGCACTGCCATCCTATTTAATCAAAATATTTGAGAAGGTTATAAGGAACCGTATTGTTGCTCACCTGGAAACCTACAACCTTATGAATAAAGAACAGCGTGGATTCTGCAAAGAGAGGTCGTGCCTTTGTAACTCCTGGAGCACCAAGATCACCTACTAAACCAACTATCAGCTGATGAAAATATCGACATCGTTTTCCTTGATTTTGCGAAAGCACTTGACGAGGTTGATCACGGCATAATAGCACACAAACTGAAAAATCTCGGAATATTGGGCAACCTTGGAGTTGACTTCACAATTTTCTGACATCCAGAAGTCAGACAGTAACCACCAATGGTTTTATCTTCAAAGCAGTGTCCAGTGGTAAGTGGAGTTCCTCAGGGTACAGTCCTGGGGCCTCTCCTCTTCCTAGCCCTAATGGTAGACATAGACAGAGGTGTTCAACATGCTACCCTTTCATCTTTTACCGATGACACAAACATAAGTATGAAAGTAACCTCACCTGATGACGTCAGGAAACTGCAGGACCTAGACACAGTTTACAACTGGGCAAACACAAACAACATGGTCTTCAATAAGGACAAATTTGAGGCACTCAGATGTGGACCACAGGATTATATCAAAGCTTTGACATGCCTCATGACTGAACAGGGACAAAAAATCAGGGCCAGCCCAGTGGTGAAATGTCTGGGTGTCTATCTGTGTGAAAATGGGGATTTCCAGAGCCACACTGAAGAAACTTTGAAAAAGGCAGAGTGGCCGGGTGGGTTCTTCGGACATTTCAGAGCAGAAAGGAAGAATGCCTTGTGCCACTGCAGAAATCTCTGGTGCAGCCCACCCTAGACTACTCCAGCCAGCTCTGGTCGCCACATAAGATTGCAGATATCCAGGCTCTGGAATAAGTCCAACGCCCCTTCACACGACAAATTAGAGGGCTTCAAAAGCTAGACTACTGGAACAGACTACAAACACTCAAGATCTACTCTCAAAAAAGAGGAAGAGAGAAATAATATCTATGTGTGGAAAATCCTCAAAAAACTTGTGCCAAATCCATCTGATCCTGCAGGCACAGTGCCACAGTATACAGACCGTGCTGGACAACAATGTGAGAGGAGAACACTGCCCAGCCAGGCACCCCAAAAAGTCCAGATGTTGCTAGCGGCCAGTTTCAACATAAATGGAACAAAACTTTTCAGCAGTCTCCCAGAGGCACTAAGAAACCTCACCGGATGCTCAATGCACAAATTCAAGACCAAGCTGGACAGTTTCCTGCAGAATATTCCAGACGAACTGCCTGTCCTGAGATACAATTATCTGTGGAGAGCACCTTCAAATTCTATCCTGGACCAGCTGAACCTCAAGAAGAGGGACACAGGACTGAGACGCAGCAGTGGAACACCATGGCTGTGAGGCCTTGAACTCTAAACATCAAGTAAGCAGCCCTGCTAGGGTGACGGGAGAGCACAACCCCTCCCAGCATGGCAGCCACCCAGGTAGGGTGCAAACTCTCGACCTCACGGTCTCAAACCTGACACCCTACCACTGACCTACCGCACTCCCCTATGGGATGCTTGGAATGATGAACTGATAGGTAGTTATTCTTCATATGAGTCCCTTGTTGTTTATCATGGTGCTTGAAGCCCTCTCCATGTGACTTCAGAGATGGACTCCCATGGGAGATGTTGTATGCTGATGATTTGGTGTTGATTGCGGAGAATGAAAAGGAGGCGAAGGAAAAATTTAAGAAGTGGAGAGATGGTATGGGGTACAAGGGCTTAAGGGTAAATGCAGATAAAACAAAAGTGATGATATCTAGGGTTGGTGGCGGTACAATCAGAGGAGAGGGAGAGTGGCCATGTGCTGTTTGCCACAAGGGTGTGGGAAGTAATTCCATCTTGTGTAGTGTTTGTGTTAAGTGGGTGCACAAGAGATGTAGTGGTATTAGAGGTAGACTACGAGATGATGCTGATTTCATGTGTGCGGCGTGTCAGGGAGAGCAGTTGGAGATTGTTAGGCGTGAGAGGGTTGAACTTGCAGGTGAGTCTCTTGAGTGTGTGGAGGAGTTTCGTTATTTGGGAGACATGTTATGTGCCGGAGGTGGGGCTGGAGTTAGCTCGGTTGCTAGGGTGAGAAGTGGTTGGAAGAAGTTCAGGAAGCTGTTGCCTCTCCTGACATTGAGAGGACTCTCCTTCCGTGCTAAGGGGTCTTTGTATGCAGCATGTGTTAGGAGCGTGATGCTGTTTGGTAGTGAGACCTGGGCAGTTAAGGAAGAGGATATTTGCAGGTTTAAACGTACAGAAATGACAATGATTAGGTGGATGTGCAGTGCGTCCCTGCGTGCAAGGCCTGGGGGGGGCTGGGTTTACGATGGAAGAGTTGAGAGGTAGGATGGGACTGGAGTGTATTGGTGTTTTGATGAGATGTAGGCTGAGGTGGTTTGGACATGTGGAGAGGATGGGGGATGATAATTGGGTACAGAGGGTAAGAAGTGTTAATACTGGGGGAGGGGTAGACCGAGAAAGACATGGGACGAGGTCATTAAGTGTGACTTAAGGGTTAAGGGACTGAACAGGGAGGCTGCCAGGGATCGAACAGCGTGGAGAGCCGCCATTAGGTGACCAAGGCCGACGCATGCATGTTGGAGCCTTCAAAAACGAAACGATGATCAGGCAGTGGCTGCTAAGAGTACAGGATTAAACTTAGATGGCACCCTTCTAATATGCAGGTTAATAACTGCATGAGAACGTTTCACATTTCTGATGCTATAACTACTAATGAAAAAGGTGAGATAGGTCAGCGGGGTAACTCCTGTATGGTACTCCACCTTCAGATCCCGTCACTCTAGTGGCTGGCAGTTACCCTGGAACCATTGCTTTGTATAACACTGACAAGGCTCTTCATTATCGGAATGGAAGGTGTTGCCCATTTCCAGTTTGCTGCTGATGGAGCCAAGCCTTCTCTGGAATACGAACAAATTAATGAAATGCTTTGTTATGACATGATAACCCCCGCAAAACTCTAGTCTCTACAGACGACAGGTGTCTACTTAGCTGCTATACCATGATAATGACCCACAGAGATACCTCGTCAGTGGCATCGCAAATGGCCAGGTAACAAATTGGAGGCGTTTGTACCATGATGACGATCAGGCAGAGGGGCCTGTTCCAACAATGACATCATCATCAACATAAGAACTATACCAATGGACTGTACCAATGGAGTACTGTTTACCGTCATGGGATCAGGCCTGCGGTATTTCTATTTTACTTGAGCTAGTTTCGGACTCGGATTCTGACTGAAAGTGCGTCGCGGCCACCCTTCAGACCATGGTGGCTTGGTAGAGAGAAGAAAAGACAAAAATTAGGTGGAATACTTGAAGAGATGAACTTCGTTTCAGATTTCGAGGAGCGGCGTCGTCTGCAGTGCATGGAATGCATTAAGGACCCTTGTATTACAGTACAGTAGTTGCTATCCTCGTTTAAATATATTAATTTGATTTAGAAATTGTTTTATTTAAATCATGATGCAGTAACATACGATAATTATGAATATTAAAAAAATTGCTTGTAATGAGACTGGATTTATCAGTTTATAGCAACCGTTTCATATTCGACAGTATAGATTATATTACAGCCTGCTCATTCTCTTTATTGAAATTTATCAGTTACAAAGATAACAATTCATTGATACACTGAGCAAGTTAGCAGTATTTCTAGGAAAAAATAGCAGATTAGTAGGAATTGTTAATGACGAGTTTTTTCAATATGACTTTTGATAATTTCCCAGTCATTAGTATTGGAATATACCTTAAGACTCATTATAGTCAGTCGATGTACACAGAGAATTATTAAAGCATCCAGACAAAACTATGCGACTTGGAAATTTGAGGACCATTGTAGCGGAGTTAGCTGTGTAGAGTAGACGAACACAAACAATGGCTGGCTGGAGCATGTGTTAACACGTTGCAGCATCGTATGTTCCTCCACGCTCAGCCTAACTCGCTAATAAGGTAAGTCGTTAATCAGTATACTTTTTGTAGTTCTTTGCCGGTATTAATGAGCCTCTGTAGGTTCTAGATTATAGGAATTAATGGTATTTTATGTGTTCAAACTTTTCACCAGAGTTTTGTTCCGCAGATTGAAATACAGTATTATGTAGGTTATAATACATAGTAAAACACCTCTGTTTGTTTTTAGGTAAGATTGGCATACTTTAAGGAGATATGGAACCCACATCTTAAATATTTACATACACACAAAAAAAAATAATTGATTGAGAGACTTGGACAAACTGCAGGAGAGCTCCCATTAACTAATGATGAAATTGGAAAGAGAGTAGTAGAATGAATATTGTTACGTCCCCGTCCCCACACTGCCACAGTCTCCAACAGCAGTAGTGCAGTATAGGAAGGACTTTGCCCAGTGAGTTGTTCTTTCTGTGGTCAGCCTTTAGGTGTACAGCACACAAGATCAGCTGAGGCGAAGATAAACACTGGCTTCTTAAAGTTGACTGTCTTTATTATCCAAATAATTCCACTTAATGCTTGCTAACTTCACATGACTGTTCTCACAAGCACTGGATGTATACAAACTGTACTAACTGCAATTTCACTTAATACTTGACAACACTTCACAGTTCTTCACTAGTACCGAAAATGTACAGACTTCACTGCACCGACACTTAGATAAACTTCAGTCAAACTGACTGAGGCCCAACTAATCCTTAACCTTAACAACTTACACTCTCATTCCCCATCATTATATAACCTTGCATTACTCGAGAAACTTCTGGGACAAACTCGATGGTGCAACTGTAAACAGTTGCCAACTAAGAGACACCAAAATACGCCAGTCTTCTTACATAACACTAAATCATTTACCAAACGAATAAAATTACATAATTTAAGTCACGTAAATAAAACATTATAGAGAAAAGAAGAGCATAGAAATTAATGCATAACTTACGAAACAACTACGCTCCAAACAGCAGGCAAACTGGGAACTTTGATCGTACCGTCAGCCTACGGTAAATATCCAGATAATTCTTGAACACCTAACTGGCAAATCCCCCTTCGTAACATTAAGTAAGATGTGCATATTGGCCTGGGAGGAAGGTAAAAACTTGGAGGATTGGAAGTCAGGCATAATTATTCCCCTGTCCAAAGGAAAAAGGGAATAAGAAGTGTGTGGTGATCATTGGGGCATTTGTCTTAGAGTGTTATAGGAAAAGTATATGATAGGATACCTATTGGCAGAGTTAGGGAAATAACATAGACATTAGTTGAAGAAGAATAGGGAGGAAGAGGTTGTGTAGATCAGATATTCATCCTTAGGTCTTTACTGAAAGAGTTTCTTGGTGCTTCAACTTTGGGTGCATTCAGAGGTAGGCTAGATAGATACTGGGCAAGGCAGGAGGTAGTTTTTGATTTTGAGGCAGACTTGAGGTTATGCTGGCCGGACACCGAATAACGCGAGTACAATATGTGGATTGTTCATGGAGATCTGGACATAGAGGCCTCTGGCCTGTGTCCAGGTTCTATTTGATAAAAGGGATAGAAGTTGCATATTGCTTTCATGGATATAGACAAGGAATATGGAAAATACTGTATTAAGAATATATGGAGTAACTGGGAAATTGTTGAATGGTATGAAGAGTAATATGAGGGTGCTAAGGCTGCAGTGCATGTGGATAGTGAACTGAGTGAATTTTTCTGTCACACTTAATGACTTGTCCCACATCTTTCTCGGTCTACCCCTCGCAACCCCACCCTCAGTATCATTGCTTCTCGCTTTCTGCACCCAATTTTCATCCCCCATCCTCTCCACTTGACCAAACCATCCTAATCTACCTCTCCTCATCACAACACCAATACACTCCAGTCCCATCCTACCTCTCAACTCTTCCATCGTAAACCCAGCACCCTCAAGCCTGGCACGCAGGGAAGCACTGCACATCCACCTAATCATTGTCATTTCTGTACATTTGAGCCTGCGAATATCCTCTTACTGCCCAGGTCTCACTGCCATACAGCATTACACTTAACACATGCTGCATACAAAGATCCCTTAGCATGCAGAGAGAGCCCTCTCATTATCAGGAGAGGCAACAGCTCCCTGGACTTCTTCAGACCACTTCTCACCCTCACCACAGAGCTAGCTCCAGCCCCACCTCCAGCACATAACATGTCTCCCAAATAACAAAACCCTTCTACACACCCTTGTGGCAAATTGCACGTGGCCACTCTCCCTCTTCTTTGACAGCAATATCCATAGAATACAATGTCTACTCACGTGCTGCCTGGGAGCAAAAGAAAACGCGCCAACTCCTTGGTGATGACGTCACACTCTCCTCTCTTGTCTCCCGCATCCCAGCTCATACCTAACATTGTTACACAGTAAAAAAAAAAAATTTTTCTTATCATATCTTAACATGTGGTTGCATGTCAGAAAAGAGGCAAATAACACACTAATCTCTAGCCAAACTCTTTATCGGTTTTAGTCATACCCTGCTCATATCATTATAAGCTTTGAAACGGTGTTTAAGCATACTGACTAGACAATTATCTCATACTTAAAGTTCATTGAACATGAATCTCTCTCTCTCTCTCTCTCTCTCTCTCTCTCTCTCTCTCTCTCTCTCTCTCTCTCAAGCAAT
>JAGKTI010001858.1:0-11439 GCA_018397915.1 Birgus latro | reverse complement strand
AATTTCATGTCCGGTCCTAACCTAACCTAACCTATGGTTACCATAAAGATTTTCATGCCTAACCTGTTTTCATGATGCTGTTAATGTGTTAAGAAGTTACCCTAAATGTTAATCATAATTTCCTGCTTGCAGTTTAATTTATCCATGCATGGTTCTTAAGTAAAACAGCTAGAAAAAAGGTTGAAGCAGTTAATTTCATGTCCGGTCCTAACCTAACCTAACCTATGGTTACCATAAAGATTTTCATGCCTAACCTGTTTTCATCATGCTGTACATGTGTTAAAAAATTACCCTAAATGTTAATCATAATTTCCTGCTTGCTATTTAATTTTTCCATGCATGGTTCTTAAGTAAAACGGCTAGGAAAAAGGCTGAAACAGTGAATTTCATGTCCGGTCCTAACCTAACCTAACCTAACATTGTGTTAATCATAATTTCCTGCTTTTAATTTAATTCTTTCATGCATGGTTATTAAGTGCACCAGCTATGAAAAAGGTTGAAGCAGTGAATTTCATGTCTGGTCATAACCTAACCTAACCTAACCTAACCTAACTTAACCTAACCTAACCATTTTTCTGGTATCAATTAACATCATTTACTGTATTTGATGCTTTGTATCCAATAATTTAGTGCATAAAATATGAGAAAAGATGATTTCCATGTCCGATACTTTCTTATACTATGCTTGCAAGTTCTGAGCTCCTATGACTCACTCACCCCTAAATCATCATTTTTTGGTTAAAATTCAATAAATTCATGCTATGTATGCATTGTTTATGTGAAAAGGGACCTAAATAAGTGCTATACATGTCCAGTAGGGAGGTAGGAAGGTAGTTTTCTGATTTAGGTTAGGTTAGGTTAGGGTCATGAAAAACCAGTGCTGGTTCTTCAGGACCAATATCCGGACAAAACCAATATCCGGACATGCCTTTGGCTCTATTATGTCGGATATTGGAGGGATTACTGTATTTATATATCTATTTATTATCTTACGAATTAACTCATTTTATGTACAGTTTTTCTGAGTGAATTGTTTTTTTATTCAGTACTCGTATTTTAAAAAATATACGACAGCGAACAAAATAAATGATTCCTTCATCAGGCAGAGAAACAAATTCAGCAATTTGACTGGCTAAATTCTGGACTGTGGCTTTTTCAGGTTGCAGAACTATAGCTCCATGATGACAAAAATGCAAGTACTGAATAAAGAAATCATTTCATCCAGAAAAACTGTAAATAAAATGAGTAAATTCATAAGATAATAACTAGATATATAAATACACTGCTTGACTGATTGCTTGAGAGAGAGAGAGATTCATGTTCAATGAACTTAAGTATGACATGAGATAATTGTCTAGTCAGTATGCTTAAACACTGTTTCAAAGCTTATAATGATATGAGCAGGGTATGACTAAAACCGATAAAGAGTTTGGCTAGAGATTAGTGTGTTATTTGCCTCTTTTCTGACATGCAGCCACATGTTAAGATATGATAAGAAAAAAAGAAAAATTTTACTGTGTAACAATGTTAGGTATGAGCTGGGATGCTGGAGACAAGAGAGGAGAGTGTGACGTCATCACCAAGGAGCTAGCGGGTTTTCTTTTCCTCCCGGGCGGCCCGTGAGTAGACACTGTATTCTATGGATATTGTTTGACAGTACCACCACCAACCCCAGATATCATCACTTTTGTTTTATCTGCATTTACTCTTAAGCCCTTGTTCCCCATACCATCTCTCCACTTCCTAAATCTTTCCTTCACCTCCTTTTCATTCTCTGGAGTCAACACCAAAATATCAGCATACAACATCTACCATGCGAGTCCATTTCTGAAGTCATGTGAGAGGGCTTTAAGTACCATGATAAACAACAAAGGACTCACAGCTGACCTATGATGCTCACCAACATTCACAGAAAACTCATCACTCAAATCTCCATTCACTCCTACCTGGGTGCGAGCACCCACATACATGGCCATAACCACCCTAACCAACCACTCCTCAATCCCAAGCATACTCATTGCCCACTTCACCACCTCTCGAGGGACTCTGTCAAAAGCATTCTCCAAATCAACGAGTACAAAGTACAGTTCCCTTTTCTTTCCTATATATTTTTTCTGAAGCTGTTGAACAATGAATTTTGTTGACGTACCAGTAAGGTATAAATGTATGATATACAGTCAGAAACTCAAGGTACAAACAGAATCGACTCATGTCACATCTCAGGAACGGAACTCTCCTAACCCGGGACCTTACTGTATTTATGCAAAATAAAAATCTGCCAAGATGTGTTGACGATCCGAAGGGGAAATGTCCACTGTCTTTAGCACGTTTTAGCAGTGAAACCTGATTTTCAAGTAATATTTGTCTATCTATCTATCTATTGCCAGACGCCTCAATCCCGCACGGGGTGGCCACAAACAAATCGCCTCCATGTCACTCTGTCCCCTGCCATTTCACTACCACGCTCCCAACTCACACCCCCCTCCCTCATATACCTCTCCACTCCATCTCTCCATCTCATCCTCGGCCTCCCCCTCCCTCTCACCCCCTCCACCTCACTCACATACACTCTCCTCGTCAGTCTTTCACTCTCCATCCTCTCCACATGACCAAACCACCTTAACGTGCTTCTCCTAACGCTTCCCATCACGTCCTCAACCACACCACAACGCTCCTTCACTTCCTCATTTGTTAGTCTGTCTCTCCATGTGACTCCACATGCTCCTTTCAAATAACTCTTTTCCACTGCTCTCACTCTTGACTACTGTCCTTCCAACAGGGTCCAAGCTTCACTTCCATATGTCAGAGTTGGTATCACAATACTGTCATGTAACAACTTTTTCACTTCCATGCTCACCTCCCTGTTTCTTATCACTGCTTTCAACGAACCAGCAACCTTCCTTCCCTGCTGTACCCTTTCGAGCACTTCACCCTCCAGACTACCATCCTTACTCATCACACTGCCCAAGTACTTAAATTCACTCACATTCTCCATATCCTTCCCATCCAATCTCACTGTACATTCACTGGCTTCACTTCTCTCGAAGACCATCACTTTACTCTTCCCTACATTCACCTTTAGATTCCGTTTCTTACACACTCTCCCAAACTCGTCTACCAAGCCTTGCAGCTCCCCTTCATCTTCACTCAACAACACAGTATCATCTGCAAACAAGAGTACAGGGAGTTTCCAAACACTGCCCTCTCTCACTAGGGCCGCTCCAACATCCACTGCCCGACCTTGTATCTCTTTTATAACCCCATCCATATACAGATTGAACAACCATGGAGACATGACATCCTTGTTTCAATCCAACCTTCAAATGGAAGGATTCACTCAGTTTGCCATCCACATGCACTGCAGCCTTAGCACCCTCATACATACTCTTCACTGCCTTCAACAGCTTCCCATCCACTCCATATATTCTTAATACCTTCCACAAACCTTGTCTATCCACCCTGTCATATGCTTTCTCCAGATCCATAAAGGCTGCATACAACTTCTTGCCCTTCTCTAGAAACTTTTCCACTAAGGATCTAAGAATGAATATCTGGTAATATTTGTATGAAGCACAATTTTTTGACCGGATTTCAGATAATTTGGTGTGAATGAACCTACGAGGTGATAAAAATTAAAATCTTTTCCAATTAAAAGTGCTTATTTGGTGTATTTTGTCGCATTGACTGTATGGAAGTGAAGCTTGGACTTTGTTGGAAAGACACAAGTCAAGAGTGAGAGCAGTGGAAATGAGTTACCAGTATTTGAGAGGAGCATATGGAGTTACTTGGAGAGACAGACTGACAAATAAGGAAGTGAAGGAGAGTTGTGGTGTGGATGCGGATGTGATAGAAAGCATTGGAGAAATACAATGAAGTTGTTTGGCCATGTGGAGAGGATGGAGAGCGAGACACTAATGAGGAGAGTGTATGTGAGTGAGGTGGAGGGGGGGGAGGAGGCTGAGGATGAGATGTAGGGATAGAGTGGAGAGGTTTATGAGAGAGTGGGTGTGTGAGCTGGGAGGAGGGCAGTGAAGCATGAAATCGAATGAAGAACGTAGAACCGAATGCTGGTTTACAAGAACACATGGATGAAACTAATTTTTTTCTAATTAACAGACATTTTCATTCCATTTTGTCCCTTAAATTTGCAAAACTCATAAATTTTTGTCAAACCACATCGTTTTGAGTGTGCCCAGGACAGGTACCTAGAGGTAAGCTGGCCAGTCTTGACGTGTCTGGCAGGTGACATCACCGCGCACAACTTTCAAATTTCGTCACCATGCCAGCTGACATGCTGCATGAGCTCAAGTTTTTCTTCCTGTTCATGTGCGTCTTGTGTTATACTGAGCGTGTTAGAACAGAAATGTGTTACTCAAGGATTGAGTGTATATGAGAGACTGATGCCTCCACTAAGTCAAGATGTTGGGTTCAGGCAAAGGATACAGTTGACAATTTGTAGGAAAGAGAGAGAGAACTTACTCCTTATATGACCTTCAGACAAATCACTGTTCTCTGTCATCAGTTCGCCCTTTCTCCATACTCCACCTAACCATCTGCTTTGTCTTCAATCTCCCTCTCATCCACTACCTTTCTTCTCTAATTCTGAGTATCTCCACAGAACACAGAAGGTACTTAAAAAAAGAATAGAGAGAGAAATTGACAAGATGCCAGGTTCAAACAAGGATGTGGTTGCCGAGTTGCAGGAGATCTTGCGTCAATGGGAGGAAGACCAAGCAGTTCCTTCACGTGACCCCACACAATACCTCATCAGCCTGTGTGAATTGTTTGAGAGAGAAACAACCAACTTCCTCAAAAAGGTTGGTTCATCCTCGTATTTCTGTTTGTCTGTTTACCGGTCTCTGTCTACGGTGGAATCTCCTAAATTCCGGCTTTATGGTACTGAGCTCATGCCGCGATTTAAGAATTCCACGAGTAGAAATTACCTATGGGTCTATCATCTTGGAAAGTTGCCCCCCCCCCCACCCCCAGACTTACATCAAACTGGTCACCAATAAACACTAACAACCTGGAAAAGAAATTAGTAAATCATATTTAATGTGAATGAACAGTATTGTAAGATTCTTACCTGACCCTGACTGACAACATCGCTTGAGTGGACATGGGAGTGGGGGAGAGGTTCCGAGGCTTGAGGTGGACTACGGCCTCTCATCACAAGGCAAGTGTGCTGCTACGTCTGTGCCACTTCTTCCTCAGGAGCCCCTCAGAGTCCAGTGTGGGGGCAACGGAAGCGGTGTCGTTGTCGCCCTCAGTTGCCTCCTTGTTGTTGCAATAGCCTTTGATTCGCTGAGATTAATTTTCTATCAAATGGGTGCGACTTTTCCATATTTTCTATTTAAGCAAGTCTTCCACAGGTTACTTGTTATTATTCGTGGATTACCACAGCCACTGGGCATTTTTTATAAACTTACCTCTGAAAGCTATAAATGAGGATTTCGTTTTGTTTCATTTCGTTTTTTAAGGCTCCAGCATGCTTGCATTCGTCAACCTTGGTCACCTAATGGCGGCTCTCCATGCTGCTCAATCTCTGGCCGCCTCCCTGTTCAGTCTCTTAGCCCTGAGGTCACACTTAATGACCTTGTCCACATCTTTCTCGGTCTACCCCTCGCAACCCCACCCCCAATATTAACACTTCTCACCTTCTGCACCCAGTTATCATCCCCCATCCTTTCCATATGCCCAAACCATCTCGGTCTACTTCTCCTTATCACAACACCAATACACTCCAGTCCCATCCTACCTCTCAATTCTTCCATCGTAAATCCATCCCCCCCAGGCCTCGCACGCACTGCACATCCACCTAATCATTGTCCTTTCTGTACGTTTGAGCCTGCGAATATCCTCTTCCTTTACTGCCTAGGTCTCACTGCCATACAGCATCACATTCCTAACACGTGCTGCATACAAAGACCCCTAAGCACAAAGGGAGAGTCCTCTCAATGTCAGGAGAGGCAACAGCTCCCTGAACTTCTTCCAACACTTCTCTCCATAGCCACAGAGCTAGCTCCAGCCCTACCTCCAGCACATAACATGTCTCCCAAATAACAAAACTTCCACACACTCAAGAGACTCACCAGCAAGATCAATGCTTTCACGCCTGACAATCACCAACTGCTGTCCCCGACACGTCGCACACATAAAATCAACATTATCTTGCAGTCTGCCGCTAATACTACTACATCTCTTGTGCACCCGTTTATCACAAACACTGCACAAGATGGAATTACTTCCCACCCCCTTGTGGCAGATTGCACATGGCCATTCTCCCTCTTCTTTGTACTTCTGTCAACCCTAGATATCATCATTTTGGTTTTATCTGCATTTACCCTTAAGCCCTTGTGTCCCATACCATCTCTCCACTTCCTAAATCTTTCCTCTGCTTCCCTTTCATTCTCTGCAATCAGCACCAAATCATCAGCATACAGCATCTCCCACAGGAGTCCATTTCTGAAGCCACGTGAGAGGGCACCCAGTAGATGGCCATATCTAACATTCCTAATGGACATTTTTGAAAGCTGGCTGACAAAGGCAAGTTAGGGTAGGTTGGTTTAGGTTTGGTTTGGTTAGGTTAATTCCCATGGCTTCGACGTGGAATGCACTGACGTGTCAAATCGGAGCAGTGGTTGGTAAACAACGTGGCCAGTTGGAGAGATCGTCAGTAAACACTGCCACGGGCAATTACTTAAACATCCCATAATAAATGTACTGTACAGTACAGTACTCTGTTTTTTTCTGCTCATTTCTTGCAGTCGAAATGAACGGATCTTGAATTTGGCTCCCTTATGTATTGTTTTTGTTTTATTTTTTCTTGGAAGGAACGGTTTGCAGGCTTCTGGCCTTTGGTTCCTTCTTCCTTTCATTAAAAAAAAAAAAAAATCACACTTCAACAGTTAACTGTGTTGTATGTCCCAGAATTACTTAACGTGAGAGTGTGAGTTTGTTATATTATAGGTGGAATCGCCGTGCCTGTTTGGTTAAGAATAACCTTGTTGAGTCCATAATGGTGGGCAGCTTTGGCTGTCTTCTCACCACTGTCAATCCTCCTTATCATATCTATCATTTGGGTGTAAGTTAATGTTGGCTTCCTCCTGTTCCTCAAAGAAGATGTAGGCTTTGGAGGGTAATGGTTGACCATGGTAACACTGGGCAGGCAGAGGAAGCACCGAGGGGGGGTGGGGGGGATCTCATAAACCACACTGGAACCTCATGCTAACAACGGAGAGGAGACGCAGCCGGGTACTGGGGCATCAAGTGCACACATCATTGATGCTTGGCATAGAGGGAAGCACTGTGAATGGCCTATAGGAAGTGCTATGTCTGAATATGATTGGTTTAGTAATTAATATTCTTAACTGTGATTGGTTTACGCCTGGCTAGACGTGCTGACACTGAGGTAATGGTGCCATGTAGTCACGAGGCATCGGAAAGCTGTCTTTTTTGAGGCTGCATCCACAAATTTTGTGTAATTTCCACAAGTTACTGATGTTGTAAACTGTTCTATGATGTTGCCATGTTTTATGATTCTGCTGTTTAGTATCACGCGATTTATGAGATTCCACTATACAGTAGGCGCGGAAAGTGTTGACGCCATCTTAAAAAAAGAAAACATTCTTGTGGTTAGCAAGGAGAAACAAATAAATTAACACTCACCATTGAATTTAGTATTTACTGGCATTCCCCTTCACCTTTATTATCTTCTTAAGGCGTCTGGGGAGACTGATGGCGTAGTTTTGCAGAACAGACGGACTAAAACTGCTCCATAGCTGCAGCCTCAAGTTTAGGCAAAGATGATGTGTCCATACTACGCAGCTGCTGCTTCATGTGCACCCATAAATTCTCAGTGGGATTGATATCTGGGCTGTTTCCGGGCCAATCTCGAATAAAGGGAACCTCACAGTCTGTTAGCCACTGTTTCACTGACTTTGCAACATGTGCAGGGGCAGAATCTTGCATAAATACTCTTGCCTTGGTTTTATCAAAAGAGCCACTTAAAACATCACATAAGAGCTCCAAATAATTGTTCTGGTTCACTTTTTCATTTGCAGGTAGAATTACCAACCTACCAATACCATAATATGTAAAGCAGCCCCAAGCCATGAGTGAGGCTGGGTATTTAACAAACTTGGAAGTGTACTTAGGATCCAGGGGGTCACTGCCTGGTTTGCGGTACACTCGTGATGAAGGGGTACCAGTGACAGTAAATGTTGACTCATCACTCCAAAGCACAGTTTTCCATTGCTCCTCACTCCAGGCAAGATATTTCTTACAAAAATTTACTCTCTTTTTCTTCTGAAGTGCAGTTAGCAGTGGTTTTTTACAAGCACAAAAACTCCTGTAGCCCAGATCGTCATGCAACAGCTGCTGCGCACTTCTGACAGACACATCTGCCAGCAACTGTGGGTTCTTTTCTTTTAAATCCCATGCTGTTAGCCTTGGATCCTTGCTAACTTGCCTTGAGATCAGCTGACGGGTCCTGAAGGTTGTCTTACGAGGTCTCCCAGGCTTGGGAAGTGGAGTGGGAGGAATGGCCTCCCCACTGTCCTTGAACCGCTTCACCAGTCTCTGCACTGTCCTCAGTCTAACACCATCTGATTTGCAATAAATGGGAGTTTGTGGCCAGCTTTGTATAAAGTAATCACTTCCACACGTTTGTCCTTGCTTGTGGTTACTTTAGGCATGATGAGAATGTGGTAGGTAACCAAATATCTGTGTTATTTGAGTCAAAACATGCCCTCGTGGTGCATCACACACAGAGACAATCCTCCTCCTGTGGCTGCCCAAACATTACTGAGCCTGCTTCTGTGGTGCCAGACCTATCAAGCAGGGTTGCCAGCTCCCGTTGAAAAAGCGTCAGCTCATTTCGCATCACAGGGGAGGGTAGTATTGACCCTACTTCACTTAACGCGAAAAAGAATGACGTCGGCAAAAAAAGTCAATACTTTCTGCGCCTGCTGTATATGTCAGCCCATGTGTGTGTTTATCAGTCAGTCTGTCTCTACGTCTGCCTGTCTGTTTATCATGCAAGGGTAGCTGCAAGTGAATTGCCTCATTTCACTTACCATTTCTCATAAATTAACCATATTAACTTAACCTAAACCAACCTTAACTTTACATAATTGAACCAAAGCAAAGTTAAATTAACCTTCACCTAAGTTACCCACACCACACCTCATCAGTCTGAATTGTTTGAGCAAGAAACTACCTACTTCCTGAAAAAGGTTGGATTGTCTTCGTATTTATTAATTTTCTTATTTTTCTTTGTAACATAATCAGTGTAACATAACATATTGACTTAACCTAACCTACCTTGCTACCTTGCCCAACCTGACTTAATCTAACCAAACCCATCCTAACCTAATCCACTGCACATCACACCTCATGAGCTTGTGTGATTGGTCGAGAAAAAAGCCCCCAATTTCCTTAGAAAGGTTTGTTCTTTCCCTTATTTCTATGTCTATGTATCTGTCTGTTTATTTGTAACCACACACTTTAATCCGATATGGGGTATATACAAATGAATCACCTCTTATTTCTCGTAATATTTCTGTTTATAGCTTAACCTAGCTACCTAACCTATGTGAATATAACATAGCCTCGTATAACCTAACCTAATTTAATCTAATCTAACCCACATTAACCCAACCTAAGCAGACCATACCTAATTAGCCTGTGTGAATTATTTGAGCAGGAAACAAAAGACTTCCTTAAAAAGATACCATAAGTCATCTTGTTTCTCTTTCTAACACACCCATGGCTATATTTTAGGTGACATATGAGGCTTCGTAGCACCTCTTCCTTATTGATTTAATGTGCATATCACATCTTAACATTTTCTGTTTATTATTTATATAATTATTATTTATATAATTATTTATATAATTATTTATATAATTATAAATGCTAGGGTGAGAAGTGGTTGGAAGAAGTTCAGGGAGCTGTTGCCTCTCCTGACATTGAGAGGACTCTCCTTATGTGCTAAGGGGACTTTATATGCAGCATGTGTTAGGAGTGTGATGCTGTTTGGTAGTGAGACCTGGGCAGTAAAGGAAGAGGATATTCGCAGGTTTAAACGTACAGAAATGACAATGATTAGGTGGATGTGCAGTGTGTCCCTGTGTGCAAGGCCTGGGGGGGCTGGGTTTACGATGGAAGAGTTGAGAGGTAGGATGGGACTGGAGTGTATTGGTGTTGTGATGAGGAGATGTAGGCTGAGATGGTTTGGACATGTGGAGAGGATGGGGGATGATAATTGGGTACAGAGGGTGAGAGGTGTTAATATTGGGGGAGGGGTAGACCGAGAAAGACATGGGACAAGGTCATTAAGTGTGACTTAAGGGTTAAGGGACTGAACAGGGAGGCTGCCAGGGATCAAGCAGCGTGGAGAGCTGCCATTAGGTGACCAAGGCCGACGCATGCAAGCATGTTGGAGCCTTGAAAAACGAAACGAAACAAAACTGTTGTAATTTGATTGTATTGTCATTGCTTCAGTAAAATAGAAGAGGCTGTTGAGGTGCAATGTGCAAAATTAATTCCCAAGGTAAAGGTGTTGCAGTGACTCATAACACCACTTCAGTTGTGATCCACACTGTCCTTTTTTCCATTTGTGTATAACCAAATGTCTTAATCCTAGAAGGGGTGCCCACAGCCAAGTTGCCTTCTTGTCACCGTGTCCTCCACCATCAGGCTTCCTTCCCTCCAACTCACATGATCCCCAGTCTTATCCACTTTGCTAATTTTGCTCCTCTTTTCTTTTTCTCTATTTCAAGGATCCTGACCCCTTTGATGACCGTCATCCTGTTACATTAGACCCCGAGTGTGCCGTGGGTCTGATTTTGCGAGTGCTTTTCAAGAAAGAGACCTTTGTCACCAAGCTGGTGTCGCACTATCTACGTGACAACTACTTCACCTCCCTAGGACTGGCACGGGACTCAACAGAACTCAATACTGCTGCTTGTAGACTACTGGTGGATGTTTTGTATGGCCTAGATATCCCACAGGTAAACATAGGAGCCTGAGAGTGTTAGTACTAGTTCCCCCTCCTATCTTTCTCTCTACTTCCATTTATTTCTCTTCACTGGAACATGCAAGAGACCCAGCAGAAGTCAGTACTGTACTGCTACTTTTAGAAATCTACTGGGTGTTTTGTAGGTGTCTACTGGCATAAGAGTAAATGCAGATAAAACAAAAGTGATGGTATCTAGGGCTGGTGGCAGTACTGTCAAAGAAGAGGGAGAGTGGCCATGTGTGATTTGCCACAAGGGCATGGGGAGTAATTCCATTTTGTGCAGTGTCTATGATAAGTGGGTGCATAAGAAATGCAGTGGTATTAGAGGTAGACTGCGAGATAATGCTGATATCACGTATGTGGTGTGTTGGGGAGAGCCGGTGGAGATTGTCAGGTGTGAAAGGATTGAACTTGTT
>JAGKTI010001857.1:54132-75660 GCA_018397915.1 Birgus latro | reverse complement strand
TAGCGATAGTTTTCCTAGTGTGTGTGTGTGTGTGTGTGTGTGTGTGTGTGTGTGTGTGTGTGTGTGTGTGTGTGTGTGTGTGTGTGTGAGAGAGAGGTGTGAAAGTAAGAGTGATAGTGATAGTGTGGTAGTGATGATGTAAGTGGTGTGATGGTGTGAGAAGTGTAGTGGTGGTGTGGGAATTGTAGTAGTGGTGTTAGAGGTGTGGCGGTGTAAGTGGTGTGGTAGAATAAGTGGCATGAGAAGTATGGTAGTGTATGTGGTGTGAGAGGTGTGGTCATGTAAGAATAGTAGCAGTGTAAGTGGTGTGGTGGTGTGAGCAGTGTGGTGGTGTGGCTGGGGCGGTGTGGTGCGGGGCAGCTGAGCCAACAGAGGGTGTGGTGGGCTGTCTTTGTGAACGGGGCAACACCGGGCCTCACTAATGCTATCACCACTTTGTCCAGCACGCAGTCGCCGCGCAAATATCACCACCAGGATGCTCACTTCCCTTCCTGTTTTGACGCTGGCTTTCTCGCCTGCGTAAGCGAATGACTGCACAGGATTATATCTCCATGAACTCATTATTCACCAGACACACAGCAGGAGCAAAGATTCAGGAACACACTTGCTTTTCTTTCAGTTTTAGTAGTGGCTTTCTCACCTGCACGACATAGTGGTGATACGGGACTTGCATTCTAGAAGTTCAGTATTTATCGAACATTGAACATGAGCACCTAACATCTTTTTCTGCTTTGGTGGTGGTTCTCTCACCTGCACAAGCAAGTAGTGATACGGAGCTAACTGATCTTGCTGCTACCAAACTGAACAAGTAGTCCATGAAGGCAATATCTGACCTCTCCTTTGCTATCCTTGTCTATTCAGGTTCATTTATACTCTTACAGGGGCTGCCTATCGTGGGTCAACAAGCGTACTGCAATCATCCTGTCTTCGTTTCTTCTAATTTTATGTTTTTTCTAGTTCGAAAACTCTCCTAAGCTGTACAGTAATCGTTTAGAAGATTCAATAAGTTAACAAGACACAGGAAAGTTTATTTAGTGCACCACTGTAGGCAATCCTAGCTGACCTCGGCGTTATATAATATCCACCTCGACTGAATATAAGACACGGCAGCTTAGGGATGAATAAAAGGCACTGAAGCTTTAGTTATGAATCTTACTTCCATTATACAACCCCGAGCATAGCGGGAACGCAGTGAGGTGCAGTATATCATGCACTCCTCTCTGAGGAACATCAGGTTGCTCAAGTCAGTGATAAAAACCTCTCAATGAGCTCTAAAATACACAAGATAAAAAAAGCCAAAAGCCCTTTGAAATGATGAGTCTGCTTTTATATGCGCAGAGATTTATCACAGGCAGGAGACAGTTAATCTCTGCGCCCTCTCTCTATGAATGATAAGGGTGCACTAAAGGCTACAGTTGGCCAGGTTCTGTGTTGGTATTTATGGCGCCTGATATAAAGGCCAACAAGGGACATCCAGCCGTGAACTCCATCCCCTCTCAAACCAGCACGAATCGGGATGGACTGATTACCTGTTTAACTTGCGATTTTGTCTTAAACAGAGAGAGAGAGGGAGAGAGAGAGAAAACGTGAGGAAGTAAATACTCGTACTTCAGCTCAACTATTCTTCTGTTATTGTTCAACTACCTCACCAGAAATGTTGAAAGTTTACACCAAGATAAAATTATGATGATAGGATATGTACAAGCGTTCACTCGCTCGTCACGCGCTCACAAAGCGCACTTTACTGGTTTAATAAGCTCGTACTCTCTAGACTACCCTCCTTTACTATACTACGAATTATACATTTTATTTTTTTGCTATTCCCAGGCGATTTTACTCAGCTTAAGATACATATTCGAGCTCGAGGGCCTTCATCTTTCCTTTTACCACCAGGGCCTCGTACATACTGAAAATATTGTCTGGCAGTGGCAAGCATAGAATACAATGATACGTCTTTGTGCTGACAGTGGTTTGATTCACATTTTGACAACCTAACAGATATGTAGGTGTTGTTGTTGCTGTTATTATTATTATTATTATTATTATCCTCATCCTCATCGAGCTTTAAAAGTCTCTGGTTATCATGTAAAAAAGAATGTGTTTCAGTCTTCTTAGCGACACCTGCAGGAAGGAGTGTTGACGAGGCAGTGAGAGTGCAGGCAGTGAGGTGGGGTGGAGGCTGGCCTGGTGAACCTCCACTGCTCGCCTCTTGCACGTGTGATATAAAAACTGGCCAGAGGTAAACATGGCGAGGCTACCCGAGCTCTGGCCAGCTGTCAGTGGTCTGGCCTGGGGAAGGGACAGGGTGCGGGAGGAGGGGAGGGAGGGAGGGGGCGCTGCATTCCTCTGGGTGTGAAGCTCCACCGTGGGAGGTGAGCGGCCCTTTGAGTATTCAAATGACCTTTTATGATGGCTTATTAGGTGGTGACGAAGGACTGCCAAGGACTCGCGACCCTGGAAACTGTAGGTCATGAGAATGTTGTGCAGGAGCGAGGAGCAGGAACGAGAAGCACTTCCAGCCTTAATTTCCATATGAAAGACTTGTCCTTCTTCGAGACTGCCAGATGCCACCAGACAATCTCATACATCACTTTTGAGGATGACTCTTTCTCGTCATCATAACCCAGAGAGCGGAAGTGGAGAGGGACAAGAAAGGAGGAGGAGTGGACACATGCATCGACACAAGTTAAGTGGCACTGCAGTTCACAGGGGAATATTCATGGCTGATACGTCAACCGAGCGTCAGTATAACTCTTGCGTCTAATGATATGCGGAATGTGGCCGCTATACAACTTGTGCACTGGTACAAGAGTCAAATTACATACACCCCATTTTCTCTGACATTTAAGTCCTCCCTTGCCCCTCTCTCAGGCGTGTCTTGACGTCTGTTTTTGCCACTTTTGTAACTGTACTGTCTTCACCTTTTTTCTCAGCTTTGTACTTGACACAGCTGGACGGTGCAGTGCGACAAGAGCTGTGTGGATTTATTTCACGAGAGGCAAATCACCTGAAACAATACGTGACGAGATAAATTCCAGATCATAGTGTAATAAATGCGCAAAATATGACTGCAGCAGAATATATGAATATGTATAAACAGACACTCGTATAATTCTAACTGGGGAATTATACTGACACTGTTCTGCCTTTCATTATAGGCCAGTAAGTTCCCATTTTGCACACTGCTATCTTCACTGTCTTAGTTTCGTTCCCCCCCCATCTCTCTCTCTCTCTCTCTCTCTCTCTCTCTCTCTCTACCATAGCAGCCCCATAACACAGATTTCGGAAATTTTTTAATAGTTGCAGGTGGGGGCTTCATCAAATCCCTCTTGTTTGAAATATCTGTCCACCTGGAAATAGCAAGAATGAAATTAAGCCTTCGCCATTGGAATAGAGATTAAATCCTCCTAGTAAGTGCCCTGCTCCCCTTCCCCCTAGTAACGTGGTGACACCAAGACCGTGTTGTGATCTCAGGACTGTGGAGAATACTGCAGGTAGGAAGGTAAGATAACTGCTTTGACTACATTATTGAAGGGAGATGTGAAAGGAGAGAACAGAGAAGGAGACAGGAGAGTGAAAAAGGAGAGTGATGCAGAGGAGTGAAAAGATAAGCCTTAAATGAGTGTAAGGTGAGAATTTGGAGGCGAAGGGGTGAAACAACTGTTGATTCATGAAGGTGATTTCGTTCGTGAGCCTATCTGCCCGTACTTAATGATCATAAAACATATTACTCCTTTAGCCCTACGTAACGACATTTCATAAACCTTATCTACGCATCCACGTATGGAAGGATATCACATTAATGTATATAGTATATAGTTAAAACAGCAAGTACAGTCAGAAATAATATATAATTTTCCTGGTTACTTTTGAACTGCATTTCCTACGTCGTCACAACAATCGCAAGTCAAGGCGCCGGACTAAACCCCACAGCCAGGCTACAGAATTAAACCAAGACCTCTGGACATTGTGGAAGGTATGAAGACCACAATGATATTCTTTCTCCCTGGTGAAGATGTATGGAAAGCCCCTCACGTTGTTTGTGGGGGCGTTGTGTGTCACTTCATAGAGTAGAGAGAGGGAACCCACAGCCATAGATATACTGTTTACCTTTTAGATTCACAGGACAGGAACTACCAAAGGGAGTACATAAAAAGGGACAGACGATGTATGACTATTTTGTGTTTTACTCCATCTTATTAAATTTGGGCGTAGAAATGAGCTACAGATACTTAGTTTTACCACAGTCAGTGTACTTCAGGTATACAGAATAATAAAATCCGAATTCAAGAGGGCCGATGTTTCTGTCTCGTTGTTTTCCAGGGAAATAGAGGGAAGGAGAGCAGGTAGGACCCTCACCTCCTCAAACACTATTATTCTTTGATGGGGATTATTTTCTAGGGGTTAATAAGCCTATATTGTCGGATGCCTGGCTTTGTTGTGAGGGTGAGAGAGAGAGCTCTTGGAATAATTCGGAGGAAAGGAGAATAGAGTGTTTGAAGAGGGGAACTTTCTGAGTAGAAGAGTATGAAGTGAACATCAGAAAGTATGACTAACAACACCGTCGTTCATCTCGGGCGATGCTTATTAAAAGTATATACACAGGAAAACATCCAAAAAAAGTAATATGGGGAATCATTACTCCCAGTGACTGTAGCGAATAATATGGCATTACCATTTAGAAAAACACGTCAGTCTGAGTTCGAAAAAGAATCGTTTTTCGTTGGCATCAGTGTAATCTTGCAGTGTTAGAGAGAAGCTTCTTAGCATATGACAGCTAACCTACTACTGTTAAACATAAGACCACAAGAACGTAAGAAGGGAGGATAACTGCAGTAAGCCAGTTGGCTCATGCTAGGCAGCTCCTTCAAGAGTGTGAATAAATTACTATAAATAGAATAAAACAAGGAGAGCAAATAAGAAATATAGACTTGTAATAACTCATTCATTTAAAATTTGGTCAGAATTCCAAGCACTTGAAAGATGGATAAGTTAGACGAATTTATTTTCACACTGGCATGAGTTTTTCGAATGGAGGAAAATACACCAACTGAGTGAAATTGCGTGTATGGTGAAAATGTAACAGTATCATCACGATTTGGACGCTCACCAGGCATCAAGTGACATGGAAATTCAGACTGTGGGCAGAGCGTCTTCCACACATAGACTGTTTCTAGATCTGCCTCAGGAAATACTGTATTTTTAAGGCCAGTTTTAGTGGCGAAGGAATTTTGGAGGTGATCGTGAATGAGCCTGCCAGCACGAGGTCCACCGCCGCTCCCACCTCCTCACCGGGGCCCCTAGAGGGTCTTAAGCTGACTTAATAGGTCGAACTTTTAACACCTGGAACAAAGAGAAGGTGTTGAGCCCACTGACCTGAGCTGGGCCCTGGGAGCACCCATCAGCACACCTGCATCCCGGCACACCTATATGGCCGCCACACACACACACACACACACACACACACACACACACACACACACAATGTATGAAGGTCTGTCGCAGAATAGAATAGGTGTAAGACAGGATTAGCTCCACAAACAGTGGTATTTATTTATTAATGCAGCAACAGGTAACGAGTTTCTTTTATTTCCTTTATATTCAGTCTTTACACTGTTGTAAATAATACTGATGAGAACATTTATTAGCTTATGGAAACTCAATAAGGAATTTCACAGACAATGTCGTAGGTAATATCGCTATGGATAAATCTGGGCTGACAATGACCTCAACCATAACCACATACTAACAAGCGTCAGATGCTTACCCCAGTTTTACGTAACAGATTACATACGCATACCGACTTTGTTTTTATTATTAGCATAGTGTTTGCTTATACCTCATTAACTCATGCATTTTTGTGGCATTGTCCTCTGAGTGTAGCTTTTGTTCCTTCTGTGTTCACCTGAATTCCATTGTGTGTTTAATGGTGAGTGAGTAGAGCAGTGTCCAGTAAGCCCCTGCCTGATTGAGCCTGCACTGTGCCCTTAACGAACCACAACTTTAACACCAGCTCAGCCTTTGTTCAACGTGTCAAAATCCCCTGCCAAGATTTTAGGCCTGTGAGACGCCGGGCCCAGTGAGGTCAGGTCAGGGGAGAGGGTAGGGTCAGCGGGAGGCGGGACAAGGAGCTCGGTCATGGTGCTTCTGGAGGTCACACACACACACACACACACACACACACACACACACACACACACACACACACACACACACACACACACACACACACACACACACACACACACACACACACACAATGAACGCAATGTGGCAGCATGTCAGGATAAAATTACCAAAATGCAGAATGTCAGACGGCCATTATCACGTTCAGGAGGCTCTTGCCATTGAGAAGACGGCTACACAACGTATTAAGTTTAGAGCAACGAAGATGAACGGTATTTTAGTGTGTTTTCCTTTTTTTTTTTGTGGAATATTGTGTACTTAGCGCTACGTGGTGCTTCTTATTGCATCATCACTGAGACTGACATTTCCGCTTCATCCTCCGTTCTGCCGGGTGTGTTCCTGCGGCGTGCTGTGGTTCAGCCCTCCGTCATCATGATCAGTCTGCCTTAATTCACTGCAGAACAAATTTATCTGTTTCCTATACGATTTACTGACGTCTGCACCCCACCTCCCACAAGCGCAGCCATCAACTTAGACGAGTGCCCACTGAACTCACGCATGCTCGTAAGGATAGTATACTAAAAGCACAAATCAATGCCTAGTTTTCAAAGTTTTTATTTGGATATATATATTACCGATGTCACAATATTAGCAAAATACTTTCGCAGTGCCCTGTCAGCAGAAACTAGCACGATGCGTGTAGCAGAAAGAAATACGGCACATGATGCAGGACATCGCGAAGCAATTTTTTTGTGATTTAAATTACACTCCTTTGCCGAAAATTTACTTAAATGTTACACATTTTCATCCATAATGGATCAATCAATTTTGAGGCAACTCGAAATACAGGCTGCTAGATCTAATTACAAGAAAATGAATTGCTTCTTACTACAGTTATCATTCACCATAGTCGTGTAGCAAACGATGCTACTTTATATCCAGTCTACAACCAATGGCTGCTGAGAGCCTTCTTATTTGCTATCCTTGTCATATTCTAGTAGTTTAATCACTTTAATAGGCGCTGCCTGATATGGGGCCAACTGGCCTACTGCAGTTATCCTCTTTCCTTATGTTCTAATGCCTGTGTTCCAGGTGGCATATTTTCATTAGCTTATGAAAAAATACAGATTTTTTTTTATCCATCTTTAGTGTCTTACACGAAATAATTAGTCACATACTGATTTGAAGACACGATTCGGCCAACATGGGTCATACAGTCCGTGTGCCTCAGTTGCCAGTCGTGCTACAGGTAGGTCTACCTTATATTTGCTTTTACCTGTTCCTATTCTTTTCCGTAACAAGAAACTTTTCTTGTCTTTTTTCTTCAGAGATGTCTGTGAAGTAAAACACTGACCTGGTATTCTGTACTGCTATAAACAGACACTCAGCACATCACCCACACTTGTTAGTACGAGTTACCACACTCAGGGCGGTCTGTAATTGTTTGACGTCACCACATTCAGGGCGGTTTGTAATTGTTTGACGTCATGTGTACCGTATCTCATCTATACTTTGTGCCAACTCTTACAGCAGCCCAGCATGTTTACGGATTCCACCCCTTCGTCTGAGTCCTTGCCTACTGGACCTCTTCTCACGCCATCTCTGAACTGTTGCGATGTTTCCTTATTTTGGGGGGATTGTTTGTTCTCTGAAAAACGCGAGGTTAACTTTTTTCCACTTTTTACCCTAGAGTTCGGTGAGAGGGAGAGAATTTTCTTCTTTGCTATTCTTGCCTTGTTCTCGAAGACAGTAACAGTTTGAATTCAAGGTTGTAATCCGTTTTAGTTTCCATTTTTCGGAACCATAAGTTTATATATAGATTGACAGTTAGATATAGATATATAGATATTTATACAACTTTTGGTGACACAGACAAGTAGAACCGAGGTAGTGGGAACATGTCGTGTACTTCTAAGCCTCAGGGAACGGACTGATAAGGATAACCCGAGTCGGATACACAAAGAAAACTAATAGAAAATCTGTCCCAAGTCCGAGGAGAGGAAATCAGTGCATGAGGGAGGTATGGCCGGGGTGGCTTGGTGGGGGTAGGGGCCTGTTTCCACATCCGGCTTTAGGTGGGCCAGTGGAGGGCCGTCAGGGTATTCACAAAGTGTTGGGATGGTCGATGGGACAAGCCTGGGTGTGGAGTAGATGGGTCTCTCTCTCTCTCTCTCTCTCTCTCTCTCTCTCTCTCTCTCTCTCTCTCTCTCTGTATACAGTATATATAAATGTGTATATGGGTGTGCTTGTGTGTGTGCATGAGTGTGTCTGTATATGTGAGGTGTGTGCTCGCGTGCTTTCGGCCCCTCGTCTAGATTTGATTCATTTTATATTCTCGCCTATACATACCTTGCTCTTGCAGTACAGAAAGCCCCCCCCCCTGCCCGCGCCCCCTAGACTTCATTCTCAGGGCTTCAGGGCTTCGTTGATCCCGACCGGAACCACGCCCGTCCGACCAGAAAAACTTCGACAAACATCACTTACCGGCGGTTACGTTCTCTGTTTATCGAGGAGCGGGGTGGCAGTGGACCAGGGGAAGGGGAAGAGTGGGAGAGAAGGAGGAGGAGTGGTGAAGAAATGGTGGAGAGGGAGTAGAGGAATGGTGGAGACAGAGTGGAGGAATGGTGGAGATAAAGGGGAGAAATGGGGGAGATAGAATGAAGAAACTGTGGAGANAGTGGAGAAGACGAGATGGAGTCGTGTGGAAGCGAGAAGGTGGAGTTGAGGCACTGTTAATGAAGAGATAAAATGGGTAATGAAAACAGGTGTGCAGGAAGGAATCAGATGAGGCAGCAAATACGACGATCTAACGGAATGAGGGATGAAAGATGGAAATAAATTGGGGAAAATAGTGGATGCGAGAAATAAGGGGACGAGGAGGTGGTTGGGAACTAAGATTTATTGGTAACGAGGCTAGGATAACGTGATCGAAAGAAGGGAAGAAAAGTAATGGTTAAATGGGGAGAAAGGTAGGTAGGTTTGAAGGTAAGTAGATGTACAGGTAGGTAGATTAAAGAAGGTGAATCTGTGAGGAAGGAAAGTAGATATGAAGGAAGGGGAGGTGTGGAGAAAAAGGATGAGCTGGAGGAAGGCAGGTAGGCAGATGGGTAAATATGGAGGAAAGCACGTAATTGTAGAGATAGGTAAGAGTGGAAGTAGGTAAGTATGAAGGTATGCAGGTGTGGGGGATAGGTAGGTATGGTGGTGGGGAAACAGGTAGGTAATTAGGCAGTTAGGTAAGTAGGTAGGAAGACAGGTAAGTAGGTGTGGAGGTATAGAGAGGAGCTGCAGATGTGGGTAGGTGTGGAGAAAAGAAGGTAAGTGTGGAGGAGATATGCGGAAAGGTGGGAAGCGTATGGAAGAGGGTGGGAATGAAGAAAGGCGGAAGGTGTGGTGGCAGGTAGTTAGGTATAGAGAAGGTGCGGATGTGGGAAATGAAGGTAGGTATGTATGGAGAGAAATAGATGTGGGGGAAGGGGAAAGTGTCGTGTGGAGGAACGTATGGATGAAAGAGGGTATAGGTAGGGGTGTGGATGAAGGGAGGAGGTGTGGATGTGGTGTAAAGGCAGCTCCATCCGCAGGTCGCCAGTCAGAAGCTTCCGGTCCTTCTGCCTGAGAGCACAACTGTCAAACTGGATTGGTTGAGCCGCGTCCTGTCCCGTCACTCTCATCATCACACTCTCACTTCGCCTTAATCCTTTTCCTCCTCCGCTTCCTAAAACACTATCAGCATATTCATTATCACCACCATCATCATTATCATCACCTTGACCTATTTTCTTACCAGAGATGAAGTGAGATAAGACCTAGAACCAAGGAAGAAGAAATCGAAAAAATGAGACAACATATTTATCGCGATAATAAAATAGCACTTTGCCGGCAAGATGTGCGAAAGAGAAGCGCTTTTGGCCATAAATGTTTTCATTACGTTCACGAAATGAGACAATATTCCAATTTATGTCCTCTTCAAGGGTCCAGTCTTGCAGGTGAAAAGCCAATTTCCTCTGATAAAAACTTTCCCACAAAAGGAGTAACTTTACCAAACTCAATATGTGGGACATTCGTTAAATCAGCCACCCCAATTTTTTCCCCGTCACCAGACTATCGTGTTGTTGAATACGTAATCAGAGAAGATCCACACAAAATAGTCGGCCATTCTGAGTGAGCACAGGGGCGAGGTGGAGAGAGAGAGAAGGAGGGAGAGAGGAGTGCTATCGGGGTCCGCCGTGGCTGTCCTCTCCCCTCCTCTCCCGCCCCGGCCAATACCCCTCACATATTCTTATCACACAAGCTGTCCTTTGTGGAACCTTTGTCGAGCCGGGTGTAGGAGCTTTCTTGGGTCGTTCCCGAGTCCTTTCTTGCCATGACCACCGCTTTCTTGGTCCTTTCTTCCGGCACACAGGGTCTCCGGAGCGCTCCATAAAGTTGCTGAAAGAACCCCGGGCCCCGGTATTGAGGTCCGCTGCGACTCCTCACCCCTCTTTTCAGGACTGTATTTCACTCTCTTTTATCTTGTTTTTACCTGATACTCCAGAGAATAGTGTATTTTGACCTGTTTTACTTCCATTAGTTTGTGACGTTAAATATACTGTAATGCAGCAGTTTTCACGAATTTGATTAAACTTAGAGTCACGTGATTTATGTCCTCCCGAATGTACGTATTCTTTACTAATTTTGATCTTACTTAAAGTCGGGAGTTATTTTTCACGTGCAATTTTCTTGTTTCCTTGTTTTTTCTTTCTTTTTTATTCACTCGTGCCACTCACCTCGTAGACAGAAGGGATCAATATTTCCTAAACCTTTACCTATCATGTGTCACAGAAGCAGTAGTGCTCCAGCGTAAGGTATCTGATGGAAGAATAAAGACAAAATTACTCTTTAGCATCATAAAAGATGGGAGCTGCCTAAAACAATGGAACAATAACCATATTCAATATCCTGGTGAACAAGCGGGGATGTGAGCCTCCTTTTGTAGGTCTGTGCCTGCACAATACACGCGTGTTACCAATACCTCAACACCTCTGTTAAAAACTCCTGTACACGCCAGCACAGAGAGCTCCCCTCAATAGCCTGGCCAGCACCTCCCCGTACGCCCTATAGATCGACGCAGTCATCTCCATTCATAACCCTAAACACAGCCGGTCTCCTCAATATCCCTCTAACTGATGTGACTGTTATGCTACATAATGCTGCTAGGTTATCACTGTCGCCCACCATTCTGCCGGCGAGGGAGGTCCACACTGGGGGTATAGTGACATGCACAAAGGTCGGGCGGGGACTCACAATGACTGACGCCCAGCCATCGCCGCCACCTCGCCTGATGCAGCGCCACTTTACTCCAACACCTGCCTTCTCTACCTCACCCCCTGGGCCCTGTTTCAGCACATAAAGAGGCAACTAGTCTCGGGGATGAAATGTGCAACAATCTGAAGGGGGCTTAAAGAGGAATCAACGATAAATTAAGGAAAAGGAGAGAGACGTTGGCTACAGTGCTCCTCCTCTCCACTTGAAGGCGGCTTTTGGAATGTCGGCTTTGAGTGACTTCGGGTCTGAATACGTGCCTGTATGGGCTGTAAAGTTACCGTTTACGCATTCACCGAGAGTCACAGGTAGTTCAGGACACAAACAATTCCATTATCCTATTTTTTGGGTGGAACCACCTCACTCCAAAAGCCTTTAGAAACACCCTTTGAATAACATGAGGTTCTCTTGGGTCGAGATTTTCGTTTATGAGCCACATTTACTGAGATTAGCCTTTTACCTTTTATGTCCAGAAAAAAGAGCTGATGAAGTAGAGCCACAAGCAGCGAGGGAGTTGGCTGAGGCTACGAGGTTGCTAGAATATGAGTGGAACCAGAAGGATCTTTCTAGCCAAATGATGAGAGTAGTTTGTGAAGAGATCTTGTTTAAAATAAAACTTATCAGAGGCCTTTTTTTTTCAGAGATTTAAACTGATGATTTCGTTTTATATCAAGTCTGTAGCACAACCCCAGTCTTAATGCATGGTCAAGTTACACAAGTGCATCTCTTATATTCCAAACACAGCCGATACCAGACTTAATGCACACCTTGCTTGCAGTGAATTAAACCGAGACTAGAATCATTGTTTTGGTGGCGTTAGGACTGTAGATGCCTCGGACCTCTTGAAGATGACGTGTCCCTTAAGGCAATGTTCCCCCTCCACCTCCTTACTTCCCCTTCCACCGAATCCCCAATCCTTTCACCCAACACTACGGAATGTTCATTAACTTTGTACCCTCGCACAGAGCTCCCAAATGCTTCCCGATGACCCTACATCATTGGGGCTTTTCATCTGCGACGATATAGGAGATGTTTCCTTTTACACTCGTGGTTACTGGCCCATTCAACTCTAAGGCGTTTCGAAAAGGATTAGCGCCGACGGTCTGGCCGCGAGAAGATGAAAAGACCTGATCGTGTGTAAGGACGAGTGAGAGGCGCGGGAGGTCCCTGGCCGAGACTGGACCACTTCACATCACTTGGGCCAAATCTTAGTATACCTAAGCGCTGACGTATTCATTCCAGCTCATCTCTCAAGCTCTAGGGAAGACGTATGCATTTCCAGCTCATCTCTCAATCTCTAGGGAAGACGTATGCATTTCCAGCTCATATTTCAAGCTCTGAGGAAGACATATCCATTGCCAGCGCATCTCTCAAACCATCTAATCACCTGGGGGTAGACTTCAGTATAGTTTAGCGCTGATGTATTCATATCAACCCATCCCTCAAGCTTTCACATTACTTAGAGAAGGATATACTTACTTCTGCCTCATCTTTCAAGCTTACAGATCGCTTAGATGCAGGTGTGCTCATTTCCACCTCATCTCTCAAGCTTACAGATCACTTAGGAGATGATATGCTTATTTCCTTATGCGTCTGCTGTTTCAGTAAATACTCTTAATGTTTATTTATTGTTTTTTTTAATACTCTCCTGCCTATAGGGAGGAGGGAAGCAGGGTGAATATGAGTATGACATGTATATTGGGGTTAAAACGTGGCTTATGATCATTCTCGTTTGTTGATAGTAAAGTAATCGGAGGAACATTGCAGCTGATAGATAAAGTCTTTCACACACACCATCATCCTCTTCCGCAAAGGAGGGTGTGTTATTATCGGGTATTAATTTGAAGGCGAGTTCATCCCACGCTATCGACAACCATATCCTGTTATACTGAAGTTGATATCTGAATGTGAATGTGATAAGACTCCCGTGGGATCAGCTCACTCCGTCTGTGCTCAGTGAAGGAAGATAAATCCCTGTGTGGTAGACCATAGACACACTCCTTACGCCCCTGCCTCTCTATGGACACATCTCTCCACTGATCGCTGAAACTGAAAGACAGTTGTAGAGAGTAATAGTAAATCTTGTAGCCCCAGGTTCATCTGAAAAGTGAACCCAGTAGACTGCAGGCTAAAATCCTCCTCCCGCAGTCCACCATCTCTCTTTTTAGAGGATAGGGAGGGACCTGAGGGTGGTTTGCATAACAGGGCAGTGGTTCCCCCCAGTTATACCGATGCCACCACGTGAAGGCATCAATCTCCAGCACCAAGTTGTAGAGATGACAGTGAAGGTAAACAGGTATTCTTAGAGATGGAGAGGTAATCTGTGTTAGTAGTAATATATATGCGGCTTAAAAAAACATAAAAAAGTAAATTGAGAAGGTACCGGATATTCTCTTTTACTTTGCGTTTCCTGTTACCTTGACACTCAGCAGGCTTCATCCATTCGATGTTCTTGGCACAGATCGTAAAATGAAGCTTGTGTATATGTCACATTTGCAAGTAAGCAATGATCATATCGGCCTTACAAGATCAAGTAAAGCGAGTAATACATAACATATAGAGAGCTTATAAAATTTGCATCGGGCTATATCATCATCATCATCATCATCATCATCATCATCATCATCATCATCACTATCCTAAAACTGTTTCTTTTATTCAGGGTGGGTATATGTGATTAGGAAAACGAAAGTACTGAGCCTACATTCATTTGTAGAACCTTCCATAACCCTCCTGATTTACGGAGTCACCATCACCATCATCATCATCATCATCATCATCATCATCATCGTAACCACTATCATCAGCATGTGTCCATCCACTTCAAGATAAAGGCCTCTCCCATCTTTTCCACTTTTATCTATTGTCTGTTAGCCTGTTCCATCCACTCCCAGCAAAACTTTGAATCTCGTCTCGTCTTTATGGTTTTCATCTGCCTGTTTGTCTTCCTTCATCTCTTGGTTGCCACTTAGCTCTCCTGGCCTCCCATCCTTTATCTGTTCTATAAAAGACGTGACCTTCCCATATTCATTTATACTTTTCTTTTTTATTGTTGTTATTATACTCTTATCATTCCGTGTGACAGCTAACATGATCCTCTCCATTCCTCTCCGAGAATTTTTTAGTTTAGGTTCCGAGATCGAGATCCATATATATCCATAAATTTATATTATGCAGTCCATTTTACTGTGTGTGTGTGTGTGTGTGTGTGTTGCCTGTCTTGTCGAAAATACCTGATCTTCACCTCCGGACACCTGCCTTACGTGTTCATCATCCACCAGACTGTTTTTCAAGATTTACTTTCTTCATCACTCTCGTTCTAGATACCTTATGTACAGTACTCAGTTCTTCTTCCATAACAGTTTAATTGCACTCATACTGATCACCTTTAATTGTATACAAGATTCACTAATATCGTTTTTCCACTCTACTGTACTGGTGCATGTCCACTCACGTAGACTTTATGGCATATTCACCTCCCCAGAGAAAGCTCATTACACCCCCTCCGCTACGTCTTATCAGTTTTGCAGATGCCTTTTCAGTACCTGCTGCCTTCCCAGTCATTATCGTTTCCCACTATTCTTCTCTTCTACAACTGACGAATTCCTGTGCACGACCTTCCTTCCTTCTTTGCCCATCATTTCCCCAATCATGTTTACTTCAGTGACACTCTCGTAAATCCAGTTCATCAGGTTTTCAAAATACGCGGATCATTTTCCCCTTATTTGTCATTACTGAGCATTCTTCCATTTTGATCCCTTACATTTTTCCGCTTTTCTCATTCTTTTATACATTGTCGCATCTCTTTTCAAAAATTTCCCTCTTCTTTTGTCTGTTCAGTTTTCAACCAAACTCTTCAGTCACCTATCTCCTCTTTCTCTTAGCTGATACCTTTTCGCCCCTCTTACTCTCAATGTATTTCTTTCGATTAATTCCTTCCTTGCATCCAGCCAAACCACCTTTCCCCCCCTCCTCCATTGTTGGCAACGCTAACCACTCGACCATCGAGGCGGTGACCGAGTGGGTAGCATTGCTGGGTACAAAAGTGGCCCGATAGCGACAGGGTTCTCAAGTGTCCCTCTACGCTGTGTAATTTAGAAGGTAAAATGAGTATCCGACCTAGGTTAACACATAGAGGAGGTCATTGTGGCAACCTAGATGATGCAGTGCCCTTGATAGTCCAGGATCGTGGGTGAGTAACCTGCCACAGACTCAAAGATACTGGACGTTACATAGCTTCTTCGCCCACTTTACCTTTTTCTGTTCATTCGTCGACCGCATATCGCCATGCTTTTCCTGTCTTGCTTCAGGTGACACTCTTTGCAACACATTTAATACTCACAACAGAATTTTCATTGTATCCACTGTTCATTAAGCTTTGTAAATTCGTTTTTTTCCATTTCACTGATATTAATTCCACTTCTCTTTCCTCTCTATGTATACATTTTCCACGGCTTTATTTTCAGTTGTATTCCCATATATATATGCCTTCATTCTGATCAGACTTCACTCGGTTTCACTTTACATACAACAATAATATGATCAAATAGTCATTCTCACCACCTTCTTTCGATTCTCGTGTCGCTAAATCATCTGAGCGTCCTTCACTCTAGAAACTCATAATTAGGTTAGGCTGATTTGAACACTCGTTCCGGTGTCTGTACGCTAGGAGTCAAATGATCTTTTTCTTTTACTTTTACCATTTATTACGTATACACAATTATTTTCCAACATATCATTCAGTTATCGCCTATTATCATTTTCCCCCGGCATATCAAAACAACCCATCACACAATTACCAAGATCCGGATCAACTCTCCCATTCAGATCACCCAACACAAACACTATATTACTTTATCGTGTAGTCTGTTACCTTACTCAGCTGTTTTCGAGTATGGATTTCTCGTCTATACCCCTGTCATCACATGGTGCACACGGAAATATCAGTCGTTCAATCACAAACTTAATCTTGACACCCATGAGTCATAGTTTAATACATCTACTATCACTATTTCCTGTACTCCAGTCATCATCCATCAATAATGTACGATAATTAGAGGGTTGAACTTTTCACGGTAAGACAGGGGTTCGATCCCAAATGAGGCTGGGAGTAGCTTGTGGACCAGAACATTAACGCCTCTTGTGAGACACTTCAGCTATGTTTGTTTCTGTTACAATGCAGAGGGACGCCTTCTACTCAGTTATATTAATGTTCCTCAACTTTCTCCCTCTCCCCCGAAAGGAGGATGATGGACGGCCAGAGATGGGCAACTTCAGTCTGCAATCCAACGGGAACACGTTTCAGATGATCCTGGGGCTACAAATACCAGTTACAAGAATGAAATTTCCTTCAAACTTCCTTCTTGTGATCTCCTTCATCCTCTTTAACACGTATCGGTTCCCCTCGCATCCATTCCCCTTGCTTCGTGAATCCCTTACTGTATCATTCCCTTGTGCAGCTCACCTTCGCATTGCACCTCATACCCTCACACCCTTCTGGTCTTATCCTTTCATTCCTCACGAGCTTCATCACTCCACGCGGTCTCCTCCTTCGCTCCATTACCCAAGTACTCTCATCTCCCGTCATTACCCATACGTCAGCTTCCATATCTCCCACACCCTATTTTTCCGCCATCTGTCATGTCCGTCTTCTCATGTTCCTCACACGATAATGCGTTCAGACACTATCTCTCATAGCACCTCTTCCTGCGCCTTCCTCTTTCTTGATTCCTCACAAATTCCTCTCTCTTGTTCCTCACACTCTGCTGCCATTACTCATGACGTATCTGCTCAGTCCTGCTGTTCTAAATCCACATCCATTACTTCCTTATCTTCGTTTATCGTCCATCTGTTTCCCTCGCCCACTATCTCCTCTTTCCCGAGCACTTTCACACCTGCAGCTCTTCCCCCTCTCACTCAAGGCGCCCTGTATGACAGACGGCTCCTTTCCCCTGTTCTGTGTGTCCCTTTTTCCTCCCTTCTGGCTTTATGCACATAATTCACTTTAATGTACTGCTCTCTGAGGATTAACGTTGAATTTCTAGTGTTTCTTACTCAGCACCACTCTTCATCTTACTCTCACTCAGTCGTTACTCTCGTACACTCATCGTTCTCCCCTAACTGGCCCCGTTAACATGTCTCTTATGCTTAAGGTCCTTTCTCTGTTCTGCACCTCGCACTCTTTTCATCTCTCCCCCTCCTGAATCGCCATCTCTCAACCCTCTTATGATCCGCACTCCCTTCCCCTTAACACCGGGCTTTATATCATTCTTCCGCTCACCTTTCTTTATCAGATCTCGACTCCCTTCCTCGCCCCTCATGCCCTGGCTAAGTAATCACCGGCTCTTACTGACAATAGATCGCTCCTCTAATCACCACCACCACTACCACCACCAGCTGTCCCTTCCTTCCTTCCTTCCTTCCACATGCTCCCGTACTCATCGCTTACGGTGTTCGGTCCCTCCCCAACAAAAACGATGTGTTAAGCAATCACGGGTGAGCGAGAACATAAGGCGCGAATATGATGACGTGTCCAGCTTGCAGTTGTGCTCTGATTTCTCTATGCTCTTCTGATTTACTGCTGGTTATTTTACTTAAAAGGAGGAATGATGGGAACGTAATACCCTAACTCACGTGAATTTGAGGGGCCAGATTCACTAACAATCATACATTCTCCCCCCCTCTCGTAATTTATCTTTGCTCGCTCTCCTAATACCTCATTCTTCCTACGAAAACAGTTCTTAGTTATAACAGGGATGAAGTTATTATGGTCCGACTCTGGTGCTTTCCTTATCCTTCCTGCAGAAACAAACCCGGTTCTTAAGAGGGAAACGATGACAGGTTTGTTCATAAATCTCATCGTATAGTGAACTGAGAGGAGACAAAGATTCCCAGAAGCGCATTAATCTCCTGATACAGCTGTGCCCTGTGGTGTCATGATTTGGTGGCCGTAGAATCAACATGCATTATGTTTGTAGTACTAAGCAAAAAGTAAATAAGCGAAGAAAGAAAGAAAGGGAGGAAGAAGATGCAGGATTTAAGCACAAACAATGCAGTCTACCTATTGCTTAATTTATGCCTGAAGTCTGAACCCAGCAAGAGTGTAAGGAAGGTGATGTAGTTAACCGCTTGCTAGTGTGGGACTGTACAGGGTCCCCGGCTGATTAACACAATTGAACGCTGAGAAAATCCCGCCTCAGCTTGCTTCCGCTGGTCTCTTTCTCACCGGGTGACCAGTAGGCAGTCTAAGCACAGACTTCCTGCTGTACATTATGGCCGCCACCACCCAGCGTTTCACATCAGCGTGCACATGTCTGCCTCCCTACCTTTGTGCAGGAGAGAGAGGTGTAGGAATGGGATGGCGGGGCAGCCGGGGCGTGGCGGGGCGGGGCGGGGCGGCCCCATGGGGACTATCTGGCAAGGAGCGGCCCCAGGCTCCCCTCTGGTAAATCTGAGACCGCCGCGGGGCCTTTACGAGCCAGACTTCCAGGTGTTCGGAGCTAAAGAATTTCTATTGAATAGCGACCCATTCTTTCCCATGCCCACCCATTCAGACCTTGCTGCCTCCTGCCCCTGCCCGCTCCGAGGCTCCCACTCCCACCGCCTTCCTCTGGGGCTGCTGCTTCACCTGAGGCTTCATTTGGTGTTACTTCTCTTAGGCTTTTAATCCATATTCTTTGTAAATGAAGTATGCTCTTACTAAGCGAAATCAAGCGATATTGATTTTTCAAGGAAGGACTAGAGGTTTACTTTGCCTGCTACACCCTGGCTATGCAGTAAGGCAGGGTATCAGTTAGTATCAGTAGTTACTTATTCCTTTGTTTTTATATATATTTTTATTTTTATCAGTTTAATCCAGATAACATTTGCCATCAGACGATATCGGATTATGGGAGGATAAAATACATAGATGTTAACTGATAAAACAGAATATGCCCCATTGTAACAGATAAAATAAAGGCATTATCAGATGTATCTGGCTAGATAGAGGTGTCGGCGGGTCTCAGCGGTTGGGCAGGTCAGCAGCCAATCGGGTGGTTGCCGGTGGTTGCGAGGCGGGGCTTCCTCTCCAGGGGGCTACTGGCTCCTCCTCTCGACTCACAGCTGTGTTATTGGTTCGCTGGCTCGTGACGTCATGCAGGCTACTGAGAACCCATTATTATTGGCGGATACTACGTGACGTCACACAGGCCGTCTGTACTCCATGTCCAGTGTTTAAAATATTTGTTAGCCAGGGCCCTTGGTCATACTTCCTCTAGCATCGCTAGACACACTGTCGCTTCTGTGTCGTCATTCCAGCAGTGATTACCCCGTAATTATCCCGCGTGGAGTGGATGTAGTGTGCTCAGAGGAGCCAAAACGTGAGCATAAGTAGTGTGCGCAGCAGCAACAAACTGTAGCAGGATCTGTGGAGGCAAGAGCAGCAGCCGTCGCGTCGCCCCGCCGAGCACCGCCATGTGTATGTGCAGTGTTGTGCCTTGTGTTAAGTTGTTTGTATGCTAATTCTGCGGCGGGTGGCACGTAGATCAGGCAGATGTATGTGCTGGCTGGTGTGGTAATGGTGGTGTGGTCGGAAGTGCCGTGTGTGGGCCCGCTGGCAGCCTCCTCCGAACCTCACAGCACCCCTCTCCCAGTGCCAATTACCTGGTTCTAGGCAGGAGGCCTAATTACTACACCCACTTGATGAATGGCCAATTACCGCTAGAGCCCCTGTGTCTGGCCCTGTACACGACAGATTAATGAGGATTATTAGTCGTGTCAAAAACAGACTTCTCTAAGTACAGCGATTGAGTCATTATAATATATAGTTTATGAATCAATGTGTAACGGCAGTGCTACAGTGGTTTAAAGAAAAGGAAAGTGTTCATTAGTTACTATGTTATTTTTGTTGGACGTGTTCTGAGTGCGAAAATAAGCAAGGGTGATTTGATAAAGAACATTATAACGCCACTGCAACGAACAATAGTGAATACGGTGGTGCGCCCACAAGTGTTAATAGTGATCTTTTATTCCAACAGATCCCACAATGATGGAGTCGATGCCCGTGTCGTATGCCAGCACCATGGGCGGCATGATGGGCCATTATTTCTCTGGCAGCACTGCCGGCATGGGCGTGGGTGCGGGCGTGGGTCAGCTTCCACCAGCCCACCACAGCAACCCGCATGGCCAGCAGCAGCCGCCACAGCAGCCACCGCCACAGCAAGAAACTACGCACCCTCATCAACAGACAACCCACCCTCCACATGCGCCTGCGCAGAGCACACCCGAGGTAACAACTAAAGGCCTTTGTCCGCTCTTACCACTGTGCAAAATGTTATTTTTCTTATTATAGTGAGCATTCTCTAAGCGAACGGTGCCTCTATTCCAATTTCTTCCTACCACAGACTCTAACAACGAGTCATCCTCACCTTCGTCAGGCAGCTCTCGTCACTCCTGTATCTACACCATCACCTGCCGACTCCACCGCCTCAGGATGTTCCCCGAGCGGATCTACTCAGAAAAAGGAGAACGGCAGCAAGGAAGACCACGTAAAGAGGCCCATGAATGCTTTCATGGTGTGGTCTCGCATGCAGCGTCGTAAGATTGCACAAGAGAACCCGAAAATGCACAACTCTGAAATTTCAAAGCGTCTTGGTGAGTTTTAAATGATATGAAAGTCTCTTTGTGAGATAATAATGGCGAAACTCTAATGTGACTTCTCATAGTATTTTCACTCATAATGGTTATATTACTGTGTATTCCCTCAGGAGCTGAATGGAAGACTCTGACTGAAGCGGAGAAGCGTCCGTTCATCGACGAGGCTAAGCGTCTTCGAGCCCAACACATGAAGGATCACCCCGACTACAAGTACAGGCCTCGCAGGAAGCCCAAGACGCTGAAGAAAGACGGGTATCCCTACAGCATCCCCTACCCGGCCGTCTCAATGGACCCTCTGCGCGGCGGTGAGTAAATTCTACGTGATTTAACCGCGAGATTTTCGGATCCTGCCCAGAGGTTAGCCTACACTTTCTCTGCATTATTTTTAGCTTTATTTTTTTAAGTATGTGTGCTTGGATGGTCTTTACTATCATGTCAGTCAGAAAAGGAAGTAATGAGAAGAGC
>JAGKTI010001857.1:24019-44360 GCA_018397915.1 Birgus latro | reverse complement strand
GTAATGAATGCTGGTGGACTAGATGACAATATTTACTTACTTTCGCGTCATTACCCACACGCCGGATTAGCCACGCCATCACAGCCTGGTCACGAGGTTTCCACCTCGGCATGAACTGTATGGTGTCTGTGTTACTGGTATATGACGCAGTGAATTATATGAAATGCATGATATTTACTGGAGTTTCTTTTTATGTATATATACTGTTGCGCACTAAATGATTTACTAGGTTACATTCAGGTTGTCATTCAGTGTAGAGTCACCTGAGTAGAGTGAGTGAAAGCCCCCCACAAATAAACCCATATCCCTCTCACCCTCGCACAGCTCCCTTCAAACGTCGCCCCTCTCCTCCTTTTCCCCGCCCCCGCCTCACATTCCACTAAGTCGCCACCAATTCCTACCTAATCGCGCCAGGAACGCTGAGAATGCGACACTACCGCCCACCCGTACATCTCCCTGTGAGCAGATTGTCCCGGGTGAAGGGGGAGGAGGGGGGCCAGGTCTCGAGGTGCATCTGTGTGGCATGGTTCATCGGCGTGTGTGTGTGTGTGTGTGTGTGTGTGTGTGTGTGTGTGTGTGTGTGTATGTGTGTGTGTGTGTGTATGTGTGTAAATAAAATCCTTCCACTGATCTAATCCTCCCTTGTAATCCCAACATCTCCTTGCATCACGAACATTGGCTCTTGAACATTCATAATTATTCCCTAAAATAAACTGGATATAGATATTGTATTGTCCCATAGATAATCATTCCATTGAAATTTAACTCTTTCACTAATATGACATCTTTTTAAGCGATAACATCCTTTCGCTGTCTCGAAATTGTCAAAATCTGATGACATCTTTCTAGACTAATCGGTGTCATTCAAGCGGGTGGACAGAAATGGAATCCAGCTTTATCAGTTCGACACCCTGACGTGTTGGTGTTGCTGCTGTAGTCCCGAGCTCTTTTGCAACGTGAACCTGTTAGATTACTTGCTTAAATTCCCCTTGTCTTGAGTCCACCATCCTCCTTTCTGGGAATAGTGTAGTTCAGGGACGTCTATACAAACAGGCAGATGAACCGTCCAGTTATATCGGTGTCACCACATGAAGGCGTCCATGTTGCAAAAGTACTACCGAGCGCAAGTCTACCCGCGAGTATGTGTTTGATGTAATTCAGTGGAACAAGACCACGGATCAATACCCAGCACTTCCCGGACGCTGCTGATCCAGAGTGATGGTGTGGCATTACTCCAGCGTGTCCCGGAACATACGATCAGGGGGCCAGGAGGAGCCCAGAATTATTTCCCTATTATTAATGGTTTCGTCACAACACCAGGACCATTACCAGCCGGCGCCAGGGAGAAGAGGGGAGAGAGAGAGGGGACAAGGAGGGGGGGGTGAGAAGGGGCAAGGAAGACGGGGGGGGATAGGAGGGGTCCCCGTGCCACTCCCTCACCCTGGATCAGATTTATCGTCTCACTGGCTTTCACGTATTAAGCACTTCAACCTGAGGACATCTTTTATTCTCTCCTTTTGGCTACAGGACACTGAATATCTGAGAGGAAAATGCGACGATGCCTTTCATTCTCTCACCTTAACTTGGCCCTGATTTCTGTCCTTTTGCAGCTTATTTCACGTAGTTCAGTGACAAAATAACACGATGCTTTGACTTTATATTCCATTTGTATTTCTTGGTGGCCAGTTAATTAATACGGTCCCTGATATTGCAAACTCCAAATTGGCACCTTAAGCTCTAAATTGGTACCCTAAGCTCTAAATTGGCAGCCGAACTTCTAACTTGGCACCCTAAGTTTTAACTTGGCATTCTAGGTCTTAAATTGGCACATTGAACACAGAATTGACACTTTATGCACTGAACTGGCACTCGAAGCTCTAATTAGACTCCAAAGCTCTAAACTGGCACCTTGAGCTCTAAATTGGCCCCCTTGGCTCGACAGTGGCACCCTAAGCTCTAAACTGGCACCCTACGCTCTAAACTGGCACTCTCAGCTCTAAACTGACACATTTCACTCTAAATTGACACCCTAAGCTCTAAACTGGCACCCTAAGCTCTACTCTGGCACCCTCAGCTCTACTCTGGCACCCTAAGCTCTACTCTGGCATCCTTGGTCATAAGTTCAGTTAGCCCCATCCAACCCGACCTGGCCCCTCTCTCTCTCACTTCCTCCTCGCTTCCTGATACGCATTTTTCACTTCCTCTTCTCATCACCATCATCGGTCACTCCCTTCCCCTTGTTTTCCGCCTAGTCAGGGATATCGTGCTCTCTCTCTCTCACTCACTCTCTCTCTCTCTCACTCTCTCTCTCTCTCTAAGGCAGTACAAAATCGTCTGGTGGTAGCAAGAATGAACCCTTCCAGTTTGAGATGTTTACCGCAAGCTGAGTAAAATCGTATCAAGAAACCATAAATCAAATAGATAGATAGATAGATAGATAGATAGAGAGAGAGAGAGAGAGAGAGAGAGAGAGAGAGAGAGAGAGAGAGAGAGAGAGAGAGAGAGACGGCATCGTAGTAAAAGGGACCAACAGGGCACGGTAGGCTCCTTCGTAGGATTGTCATTATCGATACTGTTAATGGTGTTCAGTGGTGCTTATCCCCCATATGTTTTTTTTAAGCACTATTAACACTTTGAAATCTTTGAGGGCGTTTTTTTTTTTTAACATATTCACGCTACCAACGGACGATTTTATTCAGCCTATGATACACTTTTTCGAGCTGGGGGGGAGAGGGGGATTGGATGATTTGGCCGAAAATTTTCAGTCAAATGTAGTAACAGTGATTTCTATTTTTTTTCCTTCACTTTTTCTTACCAGGAAAGTCTAGGTTAGGTTAGATTTGCTTTCTTAGTATCAGGTTAGATTAGATAGGTAAGGACAGGTTAAGTTAGAATAGGGAATAAAATTGGACAAAAATAGAAGAATGATCACCCTCAGAAAATCAAACTTAGGTTAGGTTTGCTTTCTTAGTATCAGGTCTTAGGTTAATCTGTTACCTTAAGCTAAGTTAGATTAGAGGTAAAATAGGAAAATGGAAGAATGATCATCCCGGGAAAATCAAACATCAGCGCGTAGTGACAAAATGGTATACAGAACGGGAAACTGCGTCTGTGCCTCTGAAACTGCTACGCGAGACTCCATCAGTGCTGGCTCTGTGGAACGTGAATGGCCAGCAAGCATGGGAGCTTACGAGACAAGAATATCCTCGGGGACAGGTCTAGTACCCTGCCCGAATCTAGAATGTCCACGTAAAACACAAGTATTATACCCCTGCAGTCGTAACTTGAGGGTGAGATGACGCAGCGCCCTCCATTTACTCAACAAGTGCGTTTCACTTTTTCCTGGCTCGTCTCCTGTGCTCGTACTTAGTCTCCCAGTCTTTTCTTCCTTGACCTATTATCCTTCTCGGGTTTGCCATTCCCGTTACAGTGCTTAAAATGAGCCATGAGTGTGATCAACAACATGCTAGGGAAGAAGGAGTTATGGAAGAGACGAAAATTTTTTAGGTGAAAATTATGACTAGTGTATCAAAGAGTAGGCGTCCCAATTTTATGCATTTCAACGAACATAAATCAACACATAATACGGGGCATTTAGTGTTTACAAGGTGGTGGGGATGATCCTTGAAGTCGCGTCTCAGTTTTTGACTAGGAATTACAATTGCAGTATTTTGGTTAAAGCAGTGTAAGCCAGTGCTAAGTGAGTATTATTTTCCCGTTAACCCTCTCATGGTGCGGACGGCTTTCCTGTTCCATGCCACTTCGCACCAGATATTTTTTTTTCTTTTCACCCGAGTGAGGACGAGAGCCTGAGTTTGATAGTACTGGAACTATAAACTCTCTAATCGTCGGGAGAACTCTAGTATTCTGTTCCAGCTGACGGCGGACGATTCTGCTGAGAGTCAGTGAAGTTTGAATGTTAAGCTTAGCACTTTATACATCTAGAGATCCTCCTCAGTTGGTTTCCACAATGACCTCTCACTCTTCTCACCCTTCAGAATCCAGGAGCCTGCCTCTGCCCCTTATATTATCGTCTTTAGTTGCTGGTGACGCTATGGGCAATTTTGGTCACTCCCACAGCCTCCAGCACCATGCCACAGCCTCCAGCCCCATGCCACAGCCTCCAGCACTATGCCACAGCCTCCAGCACCATGTCACAGCCTCCAGCACCATGCCACGGCCTCCAGTACCATGCCACAGCCTCCAATATCACGCCTCACCATCTAGTACCACGCCACTGCCCCCAGCACAACGCCAAAGCCTCCAGTACCACGTCACAGCCCCAAGTACAACGCCACAGCCCCATGACACAGCCCCCAGTACAACGCCACAGCCTCCAGTAGCAAAGCACAACCCCCACTACAACGACACAGGACCGAGTACCGCGCCACAGTCCCCAGTATAATGTCACAGCCCCCAGTACCACGTCACAACCTTCAGTACAACGCTTTTGGCTTCCTCTGACGCAGCACTGGAAATTAAGCCTCCCTTGTGAGCTGCATTATGCCCGAGTGTTTGCTTTCATAACAAGATATGACTGGTCTGTCTTGCCTTCTGTTTCCCATTTTCGTCGTGACGTAAGCGACGCATTTGCACATGAATGACACTGATGCTCAATTTTTGCAACGCATGAACACAAGCACTATCTATCTTATTTCGAATGCACATAACTTTCACTTGTTCATATTATACAGGAGTTTAAGAGTTAGGCAAGCAGCTAAGCATTATCGCCAACCAAAAAATGAGCAAAAAAAACATATGCATCCCAGTTTAGCACAGCCACAGCCACAGCCACATGCAGCAGGCGGGGTCAGGACACAGATCGCGGGTCAGACACAACACCACGGCTTGGAGAGTGGCCAAGTTCAGAGAGGTTTATAGCCGTCTCATGCCCCACATAAGCACCGTATAGGCCATCTCCACGCCACGCTGCGGTACTGCTAGTGGCTACAGGCAGGTCGCAGGAACCTGATACGTAAGTTAACAAAATACGTCTGGGAATTACTCTAACACATTCACTACTAGAGGTCCTTCCTAAGCCCGTGATTATTGTCAGGAGGTAGCATGAGTAAAGTAAGAATGATGATATCGTGGTATAGGAGTTATATTTTTCATTCGAGCAAACAATGTGCATTCTAACATTTTTTTTTAAATCTACAAAAACAGCAAAAATTCTTACTGCTGTACTTCCCATTATAGATATTACACATGTACCTTTGCTGACTGACGCTCTAACCCTCTCCCGGGCAGACAGACACTAGTAGCCCCATCAAAACATCTCCATTAATCTCTGGACACACTGACTCCTCCCATACACCCCGCTCCACCTCCCCCGACAACCCCCTTCTTTACACATCGCATCCCTTTCTTCCTCACACACTGGCCTCTCCTTTTCCTTCTGTGTTCCGTTCCGTCTTGCTGCCATGCTTGACTTCCCGGGAATAATACGTCATCACGGGGAAGGAGCTGCCCGGGTGTGTCCCATCAGTCGCATTGTTCGTCTCAGCCAAGTCTCGTTTTCTTAATGCCGTCGTCGACTTTAAAGTTTGTGCACACGTTCTCCCTCAAAGACTATATATTTGCTAAAGTATGTGCTTGCTCAAATATCCAGCACTTGATCTAACTTCTTAGAAATACAAGAGTAAAATCTTTTCAACTCTGCTTTCTTTACAAAGCAATTAAGTCCACTTGAATTGGATTTCCCCCGTGTTTGGGCTCGGGTGCAATCCCATACACACAGCTGAATAGAGGTTTTGATGCCAAAAGGAACGAGTCATTCACCAGACAATAAGAGCCATGGCAGCAAATAAATCATAAGGTTATTTTCCCCTCCAGCATGAAACAGAAACACACAATACGTTCTTGGAAGTTATTGTGCGGTAATTGAATAATACACAGTGATTCGTCCATTTCTGACGGGTCGAGTTATCAGGGGAGGATGACGGATGATTTCTCTTCCCCCTGCGATAACGTACTAACACTCGAGCCGTCTATCACTCCTGCTACGCCCGTGTCGAAAGGGCCATAACCTCATGTCCAAGTGACCAATAAGAGCAACTAGTGACTACTCGAAGAATCTAAGAGACCACTCAGGGTTGAGATAAGAGGAGAGAAAGAGCTACTCAGCGTCTCAGCCGTAAGTGATGACTCACAAATTATGAGCGGAGGCGGGAGGCTGAGTGCTGTCAGGTCCGCGGTCACTCTTGTCTTCCCGCTTACGGTCTGCAACCAAGACTCCTCTCGACCCTCCGCCATATCTGAGCACCACTAATGTACCGGACCAACCCGCCCTCTAAACCAGTTATTGCTGTGCTCTCTCTCTTACCAAAAAAAAAAAAAAAATCCCCTCAAGGAACATGCTTCCCTTATGTTGTCTTTTAATTCTTCTCCTTCAGAAATTGAAATGGGACTGGGTGTGTAAGCTAATAAAACTAATTTGGTAATAACAAAGTATGTCACATGGCTTGCTGTCTCTCTGTTATCAAAATGTGTAAAAACTTTTATTAAAGCACTTATAACTTACCTACTAATCATCTACCTTTGCCGTAATGTTAGTGATGAGAGGAACTTTTACTACCTCGCTCTAATCTCAAAAGGTGACCGACTCTCATAGATAAGCTAACATCCCACAAACTGAAAATTCTGGCAGAGTTTTGGTTGTGAGGTAGCATGCAGGCGCCATGACAGGTATTGTTGAGCGATGATAAATGTGCGAGCTGGCCGCTTTGTCAGGCCGGAGGAGGTGGTCAATAGATTCCCGACCCATGACAGCCACCAGCACTCACCCGCGCTGCTCTGCCCTGCCCCCACACTGCCTCCTCCACACCACGCTCTGCTTGTAACACACTCTGCATCTGTCTACCACACTCTGCATCTATCCACCACACTCTTCCTCTATCTGCACGCTAAACAACACCACCACACGCTGCCTCTGCTAAACATTGTGTCTGCCACGTCACACCCACCAGCATTCACCCGCGCTGCTCTGCCCTGCCCCCACACTGCCTCTGCCACACCACACTCTGTTTCTAACACACACTGCATCTGTCTACCGCACTCTTCATCTTTCTGCCACACTCTCCATCTTTCTGCCACACTCTTCATCTATCTACAGCACTCTGCATCTATCTGGACACTCAGACAGCATATACGACCTATGTAACATCACACCCACTATCACCACTCATCCGCGCTGCTCTACCCTGCCTTGCTGCGCCACACTATGACCCCACCATACTCTCACCACACCATACCACCACCAACATCATTGCCTCTGCCACACAGCATTCTAGCTCTACCACACCACAGCCTCCATGACACCACTGAAGAATGACTCACAGATGAAAAGAATTTTGAATGTTCATCTAAGTTGTTCATCGCATTTATCGTCTTTAAATTTCACCAACAGTTAAACAGGATCCAGCCCTAGAAATTTCCCTTTAGCTTAAAAATTTCAGTTCTAATAGAACACTGAATATTACGTAGCATCATTGCCAGATTTATGCTGCATACGTGATGCTTGTAACTGATGTGCTGGCTATGATGTGGGAAATTGTTTGTGCGCCATTCAGTTAAACATCGACAAATATACTAAAAGGCAATATATTTTAACTTCGTTCTGCAGAGTCATTCCTAAGGTTGCAACAAACGTTTGGTTGTAACTAAATAAAACACAATCCTTTTTTTAACTGGAAGTATTATCACTGAAAAATGTATCATGCAGATCCTTGAAAAATATTACCCTTGAATTAACCACTTACATCAATTCCATTTTCTTCACGTTATTTCCGGATGGCTATATTCAGTTTCAGAGAGGCTTTTCTAAATGAAGGACTGTCATAGGTCGAGGTGTGTGGATCTGAAAGGAAAAAAACCATAATTACTCCCCAGTCCGATGAAAGGAGGATGGTGGACTGCAGGACAACTTAAGCCTTCAGTCCACCGGGTTCACGTTTCAGATGAACCTGGGTCCACAACAAGAACATCAGAAATTCATCTTGACTCAGCTGTAACTGAGAGGCGACTGAGTGGGTGAGGATGATAGAGTGAGAGTGAAGGAGAGGGGAGGGGGCAGTGTGACGCCTCCTGTATAATCCCATTCTGTGTGTTTCATCTTGTGCAAACTGATAAAAGAGAGCCGCCGGGTGGGGAGACACTCAGCACGAAGCCAGTAACTGAATTTATGGTCATTATCGTCATCATTATTAGCAGCCATCATCATCATCATCATCATCATCATCATCATCATCATCATCAGGCCACTTCTATTTCTAACTAATTCATATGACGGGACGATGATAATTTCAATAACAATGACGATGACATCCGTGAATTCATCAAATGCCTCCGTATGAAGTTCAGTGTTAGTATTAAGGAAGTAACTGATGAAAGAAACAGGTGGCAGTGAAGACAGAGGAGGTGAGAGGTAATGACTGGCACTGGTCGATAAATAAATAGACGAGTTGTGACGTAAGGAAGCGAGCTGGATGAATTCTGGGACTGTTTTTGTTGTGACCCCAGGCGTATGTGAAGCGTGAACCTGATAGACTTCAAATTAATTCCATCCTTCTCCGACAATCCCCAATCCTCCTTTTGGGGAATAATCTATACTCGTTTTAATCTAACTTGGCCTAAAATTGCCATCTCTCCATGTTAATGCTGAGCTGTAAGATTAGATTAACACTAGAATACGGTGCTAGTCATTGGCGTACGTGAAATAAACTGAGAAGGGACGAAAATTTGGACCAAATTAAAGTGAATGAACTATAGTCTGGCTTTACCTGGAAGAAAGTACTACAGATATTTTCAGGTGGAAAGGATAAGCAAATATCTACTACAGAGGCCCGTATTCTCTTCGAGTATAGAGACTCCCGAGCACCTCTTCCTTAACGATTTATTTTTCAAGCTACCCACAGATATCCTCTTTTTTGGCTTCTTACATCTTTTCAGTATCGACATAGATTGCATGAGTAACACACAAAAATATAGTAACGAAGCAGAATCAGAATTAAACTGGTAAGGAAGAGGTGTTAGTAAGCTTCCTAACCGCACGAGAATACAACCCAAAGGTACCCAGATAAAGCCACATATCATTACTCATATCTACGCGCCAAAATCAAAACACACAGCCGCTTAGCCAATCAGTCAGTCTGTCCACCAAGAATGCCGTTTATTCACCAGCACTCCAATTTATCAGGCTAAATTGTGCCAGACTGTAGCCTAGTCCTCTTCACACCCCTATTTTCCCCCCATTGTCTCGGTAAAATTAATAAATCTGGTTTAAGGGAGGGGTGAGTGTGGGGAGCGGGAGGGAGTGTGACGGGTGATGGAGAGGCGCTGTGCCAAAATGGGAGGGAATAAGAGAGAACGCTGTGCAGTATAACACGACACGAAATGAAGAAATTATTAAGTAAAACCAACAATCTAGACGTGTTTCAATCAACTTCTTAAAGATGAATATATAAAGACAATTAAAGCTTGTTTCTGACTGATCATAGATTAGTCAGTTCACTGCCTAAAGCCCTGCAGTCCTCCAATATGTCGCACACCTACACATGTCACTGCTCCAGCAATGATACCCACCGTCCATAATGACTGCATTTAGAGTTGCCTCGCTCTAATTAGTGTGAAGGTACTGAGAGATGTTTTTATGGCATGTCCGTGGGTTTTAAGGGAAATCAGTACTGTTTTAACGAAAGTCGAATCCACACTTTCCTTCCTTAGCCTGGGATCGATATCATATCTTTTTGGTTTGCATTCCACTGTTTTTCCTCTCTGCCACTGCCTCTTTGATAAACTCGCTAGACTCCATCAGTTCCTGGCAGCATCAGGTTTACAGATTTTTGCAAACTTCTGCTGAGGCTTGACAACATTAACTATTGAAGAACAGTACCAACAATCAACTTCCCTGCCAAAATATTACAAGATTTTACACTCCATGCAAACCATGGAAAGGATGGTGCCTTGAAAAGCGTATGAAAATGAGTAGAAGACTGGTGAGACAAGAAGCAGCAGAGACAACAGTACAATTTTTCTTCTGCTCCCAAAGTTTCTCTTTGTACCCAAGTTTGTTCATATATCGTTAATTGTGGTGACAGTAATTACTAAATACTGCATTTCCCTCCATACTTCTTAGTATGTTCTCTCTCCTCCCTCTGTATTCCCTCTTCTCCCTCTACCTCCTTACCTTCCACGCCTTATACTTCCCACCTCCTCATACTACAAGCCTTTTATCTCCCACATCCTCACCCTCCACACTTCATACCTCCCACGGCCTCATTCTCCCACTCATCCCTCACATCCTCACCCTCTCCGCCTCTCACTACTCTGGGCTCCCCCTATCGTTCGGGAGGTGTCGAATACAATAGATATTGTTTCATGATCGCTGTTGACTATAATCCATTAGCCAGCAAGGCCCCTTCAACAGCTAAGGACCTGCGTCGGAACCGGGCAAAGTTGTTGTACTCCAGAGGGCTCATTAGTTGGTAGCTGAGAGAGACAGGACTTCCCTGACTGAGGCTGTGCTTGGTTATGCATGATGCTGCCACTGAAGTTGTTGTAGTGGTGGTGATGGTGGTAGTAGTGATAGCATTGGTAGTAGTGCTGAATGTAAACCCAGTGGACTGTGGGCTAACGTTACCCTTCTCCTGCAGTCCACCATCCTCCTTTTGGGGAATAGGAGGAGAACTGAGGAACTCTTGTATGGCCAGGCAGAGGAGCCACACGGTCATGAAGGTCCCATCACTTGAAGTTGTCCATCTTCACACTGAAATAGTAATAGATCTCTGGGCTAACACCAGCTGTAGTTTGCAATATACTTAGAAATTTATAGAGAAAGCTACTAGACTGTCTTCCTGAAGTAACACAAGACTGCATACATAAAATAATAAGAGGTAGAGCCTAGAGCAGCCAATCTCAGCGTCTTCGCACCACATACATAATAGCACGGGACAAGCACCATCCATTTTGCACCCATGATAAATTCTCGGCCACACAATATAATCAATTGCATCCCAGAGCAGGGGTTACCAGCGGAGGCCCAGAACAAGGGTCAGATCACAATGGATTTTCGAGAGGACTTTGGCCCCTAGGACGCCGTAGAATAGGTGCTTGTTTGTGTGTGAATGAGAGGAGGAAATAAATCTTAGTACACGGCTGGTTAAAGGTCAGATTTTCCAGTGTGATCAAACTGGGGGGTGGATGGGTTATGGAAGAAGGGGAGTGGGGGAGAGATTAAGGGCCGGGAAATTTCAATAGCTGCGGGAAACCTTGAAAAAGCGACAAGAACAGAGACAGAAGATGCATCAGGGAACCCCGGGTATCACACACTTACATCCCTTCATCTTGCTTAATGCATAAAATCCTGAACTTAATGATGATCTAGCGAGTTTTATTAGAATCGAATGAGATGTGAGTGAAAGGGATGCACGTGAGTCTACAAACTTTTAGTATTATGAGACAAGAAAGAGGGGAAATGTTTTATATCTGCAGGCACACGAGATGAGACGCCATGTGGTAAATGTTGTTGGAGACAGACTAATGAAAAGAACCAAAGCAAATATATCTGAGTTACTGAGGTTGATGGAGGATGGAGGAAGGGGTGAGAGGAGAGGGATGGGATAAGGGAGGGAAACTCAACTTGTAGGGAAAGGGAGAGTGAAAGGGTGAAGGTAGAGGCGTGAGGGAGAGAGAGGGAATTAGAAGGGTGAGGGAAAGAAGGGGGACTAGAGAGGTGGGGGTAATAGAAGGGTTGAAGGAGAGAAGGATGATTGGTGGAGGTGATAGTGGATGGAAGGAACGAGAGGAAAAAAGTGAATGAAGGAATGATTTCGGGAGAGGTGAAGGGGCAGGGAAGGAGAGGAAGCTAAAGAGTGACGAAGGATGGAAGTGGCAGGAAGAAGGAAAGATTGAGGGAACTGTGGGGAAGGAAGGAGAGAAAGGAAAAGCTGAGGAGGGAGAGGGAACTGGAGAAACGAAGAGAAAGGAAGGAAGGGGTAAAGAAAGGATGGAGGAGTGACAAATGAAGAGAAGGAATGAAAACTGAAGCATAAGGACGGGGAAAGGGATGAGGGACGTCAGGGGAGGTAGAGAGGATAAAGGGAATGTGTAAAGGCGAGGGAGGATGGAGGGAGTAGAAGGATGTGGGAGAGAGAAATGGAGGGGAGAAGGAGGGAAGGAGTGAGAAAGTGTAGGGTGACAGAGAGAGGGGGGGAGGAAGGGAATGTGAAGGAGAGAAGAATGAACATGCAAAAGTGAAAAGGTGAAGGAGGGAGGGAGGGGGAGAGTGCTGGCTGAGGATGAGAGGGAAGAGGGAGAACGAAGCGGAGAAGGAGGGAGGGGGGAATGGAAGGGCAGGGAAGAGAGGGTAGAGGGAGAGCAGTGGAGGGCTGTTGAGAGATGCGGGCTGGGGAAGAGCACATTACTTCGTGGTGGCCTAATTGCCCGGACCACACTGATGAGACGCTGATAGATCTCAAGACGCAGCGCCCGGGGAGGCTGTGAGGGCGGCCGCTAATTGATGCTGTTGAGGCCGGGGTGACGCACTCGGCCGTGTAATCAAAACTGAGACAATGAGAACATTAGAAAGTCCCCATTTTTGCGACGATTTCTGAAGCGTTTGAAGAGGATAGACCCTGCCTGGTTTCCTTATATCAAACAAGATTCCACTGTTTGATGTAGGACGCAGGCTAATCAGAAGAAAATAATTCACAAACGACCATTAAAACTAAGAAACTGTCTCTGGCCTTCTTTGGAGCAGGGGTTGTGCTGCACAGATTTATTAACGGTTATCCGTCTTAAGGCTCAGGTTAGAGTACTTACTTCACTTCAGATAATTACTGTAGTTTAGTCTGAGTTATAACCGCCAAAGCTTTAGCTTATAAAGGTATCGAAAGGTATTTGGGGTAATCATATACCGGACTCACTTACACAGCACAGGAATTAGAAGGTAATAGCATACACAGCCACGCCCAGTTATCAAATTACATCTGTATTTTTTCCAACGCAAAGGAAATCGTACATAAGTAAGCTTTCAAGGGCGGAATATTCTTGATATTATTGACCCACCTCCATTAGCTTGCCAAAGTGCATCCACAGTCGTACAGTAGATGGACACAGCTCCAGTGATCACATAACCTGACCGAGCTATTGAGTAGATCGTTGCTATTACCCAGTTTTACAGCATTAGACAACTTGACTACAGAAAGTACTCTGCATGGGTGGAAGGAATGGTGCTTACGACAACTAGACCTTAATTCAACACAGAAAGGTCGTTTGCTTTGGTATGATTTTAACTACGAATATTGTTAGCAAGTATTTATTGACTGTGGCTGATATTACAATACCTAACTTGCATACCCGGCAATGAATAGTCGAACGAAACTTTGCTCAGTCACCTCCGGCAACCAGGTTATGCTTTTGACTTTGTCTGTCAACAACATTATCGAAAAACTATTGAATGGAAATGCACCATGTTTCTTACGATGATTGAATACTTTCAGATGAAGAAGTAATTAAAGTTTGGACGAATAAGGTCACAGGTCAAGGTCAAAATGGGGGATCATGCTGCCTTGGCGATGGTATACACACTAACAGCTCTTGTACAAATATTGGTGGCAAGCAATGGTGTTGCTGGCGGGAGGAAATTTTCACCTTTCACAGCTCCATCAAACATTAAGTTTCATTAAGCTTATTGATATTCGAATAAACTGTTCATCATAATTGTCCTCCAACTGCTAGATGAACAGTAACGAGGCAAACTGCTGCTAAGGTCGTTATATATTTTCATGTCTTTCCAATCAGTGAAATTCCGCGAGGGTGACTAACATTGTATGAATATTCTCCTCTGGCTCAGTTCTGTCGCGAAATTCGTTGTTTGGATGCTAGGGTGACGTGGGAGTGAGGAGGTGTGCTGAGGGTCTGTGCTGTATCTAGTCCCAGAGTCAAATCATTACATAAATACCAAAAAAAATGTATTTATATGAGTTGCAACAAATAAATGCTATATGAGTGAAGCGGCAATATTATATTCTCTATTCATTTGCCGTCATTAAGCCTCGACTTTCACTAATCTCCTTGCAAAATGAGTTTCCGGCCGTGAATAAACCAGGCAGCCTTCACTGGGACAACTCACACATATTAGAATGGCTGGGTTGGCTGTTCCCTCCACCACAATAGGCCACCTCCACCCCCAAGCCTGATGAACGCTCTGTGCACCATTTTTGCCTTTTTCTCATCTAGGGAAGACTAGGTTAGGTTAGGCTTGTTTATCTGGTGTCAGGTTAAGTTAGATTGTTAGTTAGGTTAATTGTTAGGTAAGGTTAGGTTAGAGTAGATGAATAAGAGAAAAAATAGAAGAATGATCATCGTGAGAAAATCCACCTCTTAGGCCCTCTTGTATCCCACTCTTCTCGTTTCAGTATTGACGTAATTTACATCAATCACCTACCGGAGGATATTGAGGAGTTATGTGAAGAATGAGTCGGAGAGGAGGAAGTGCTACGAAAACATCAAATGCACTTATGCCCGTATTCTCGTCGGCTATGATAGCTCCCTTACACCTCTTCCTTTGCGATTTATTTCGCTTATTACACCTTACTGCCCTATTCTGTGTTGTACAAATCCTTCTAACATTGCCATACTTTGCATAAATAACACACACACATACAAAAAAATATTAACCAGCCATCTCTAAAAATAAATCACTAAGGAAGAGGTGCTAGGGAGCCTTCATACCCGGCGAGAAGACGGGCCTTAACACCATCCTACGTCCGATTTCGACCTCCGTGTGGCGAGGTCCGTACCCGAGTTCACTTATACAGACGTTAGAAAAATGGCGGAGAATAAGGTGAGGCTCCTCGGGGACGTTCGCTGACGATTTCGAGATATCCGGGGCAGGCAGCGTGAGTCCCCCAGAGAGACGGCATTCTGCGGGCGGTGCAACTCGGGTCCTGCATCCGGAATTCATTAAAAGGGCCCCACTTGTCACCCGGCGCCTTGCAATTGTGACTCAGTTGACACAATGCATTTCCAACTTGGCTGTCTTCGATTTCCTAAATGGATTTCCTTTGTATCTGCCTTTGATTAAGCAAGGGTGAAACAGGCGGTGGGCGGTCGTGTCATATTTCTTCGCCTTTCTGTCGCAGGTGATAATTACTGGGACCCATTGTGGCCTCGACTTCAGTAATGGAATGGCAGCCACGCACTCGACCCAACAATTCATAATTAGAATTTTCACTTATATTTGCTGTGCGGGTGCCAGGGCGAAGGGAGAGTGAGGCGCTGTGCTGAGGGTGCTGTGTTTTCTTTGGTGCTGTGTTGTATCTGCTGCTGTGTTGTATCTGGTACTCTGTTGTGTCTAGTGTAGTAATTAAGATTTTTTTTTTTTTCGTGCGAGCAGGACAAGGAAGGAAAGTGCTTAGTAATCAAGAAGAGGGGTTGCTTCCTCGAAAATATCACCGTAATATATAATGCATTTCACTAGTTTACTTTTGATCTCTGTTTTAGTCATCTACTTGCTTCAAATAATACCTCATTACACACAAGAAGCAGTGTTTTCCAGCCTGGGTTAATGGTAGTATTTCGGTATTTGGAATGTTGCTGGAGGTGACTTCGCTGCCTGAAGTAAGAAAGATGTCAATATACTGAATGGGGAGGTAACAGAACGTAAAAAAAGAGGATAAGCTTAGTTGGCCAGTGAGTAATGCCTTCCAAAGTGTTTAACTGCACTGTGAAAGAAAGACAGTGATAGCTGAGAAAAGGGATTCCCCAACACACCAAACCCTTCCTTCATAACTAGTAGAGGCGAGTGCGAAGGAACACCAGGGAATGTAGAGTAACGCCAGCCTCCTTTCCAGTCTGGCCTAAGTCACCCAAGTAAAGAGGTTCGGTCGTGGAGAGTACGTGATGATGATGATGATAAGTTACCACATCGTAGTTTCTTGCTGAGGCTGTGCATTTATCAGCATTATTCCACACCCACCATCATTCCACACCCCACCATTATTCCACACTACCATTAACCCCCACCCACCAATATTCAAGAAGAGGAGGGGAGAGGAGGTGGAGAGAACGAATAGAAGGCTGAGAGAAAAACGTAATTTGGAGGTGGAAGATGAGGGAAAGAGTGGTCTAGGGGGGAGGAAGGGGTGGAGAGGAGGAGTTTGTGGCCCCCATTGTGTTCCCACCATCTCTTTAGCGAGTTTCAATCAAGAGGAATCAAAGGGGTTCTTCCACTCCAAATCTCTTTACTAAACCGCCCTATATACTAATTCAAACCAACAACCCTTCCTTCCTTCCTCTCCGCCTCACTTAACCATAATCTCTCCTTCCCTCTCCCGCCCCATCTCCCTCTTGCTCCCTCCTCCCTTCTTCATCTCTCTGTCTCTCCCCTTCTGCCCTCCCTCATCTTCCACCCAGTCTCTTCCCTTCCCTCCTGTCCTCAGTACTTATTCCCTTCCTCTTCTCTTCCCATCTTCATTTCCCTCCCTTCCCTTCTCTCCTCTTACGTCTTCATTTCTCTCCATTCTCTCTCCTCCTCACTCTCCATTTCTCCTCCTCCTTTCCTCCCTTTATCTCATTGTCTCTCTTTGCCCTCCGTCCCCTCCTTATCTCTTTTTTCGCCTCTTCCTCTCCTCTCCTTTTCCTTGTTACACTTCCTTCTTCATTTCACTTCGTCTCTGACACTTCTCTCCTCATTTCCTTCTCCCTCTTCTCCTTCTTGATCTTTCCACTTCTCCCTCTTCTCTCATTCTCTCTTTGTTCCTCTTGTTTATCCCTCTCCTCTTCATCTCCCTGTCTCATCCTCTTCCTTTCCTCCCAGCCAGTCAGTTCTCCTCTTTTCCATTTCTTGTCTTTTAAAGATCCCCGTTCCCTCTCCATTCCTTTCCCGTTCCTCCTTTCTCCTTCCCTCTTTTACTTCTTCCTTCCCCTGCACTTCCTTGACTTTCTTCTCCCCTTCCTCATTAATACTCCCCCTTTCCCCTCCTTTCTCTTTCCTTCCACCTTTACTTTTCAACACCCAAAGCCCTCTCCGCCCCTTCTCATCTCCCCCAGTCAAGCTTTCCATCGCCCCTCTCCCTTACTCCCACTCCCCAGTCCCTTCCTTTTCTCCCTTCACTCCCATCCTGTGTCTTCATCTTCCTCCCTCCCACCTCTCCCCACACCCACGGCCCTCTTCTTCCCTATTCATACTCCCAGCTCCCTCTTCCTCGGTCTCCCCCTCTCCACTCCCCTCTCTTCCTCTTTTCCCTCATTCTTCCCACCAACACTCCATCCCTCCTTTTCAGCCCTCCTCTTTTTCCTCCCTAACCCTTTTCTCTCTCTCCCCCCTCCTCCCTCCTCTCCCTCTTCTTCCTCCCCTCTTTCCTTCCTTCCTCTCTCTCTCTCTCTCTCTCTTTCTCTCTCTCTCTCCCACCTTCCCCTTTATCCCCACCCTCTCATACTCTTTCCTATCCTCTCTCCCTCTTTCTCCTCCTCCACTGATAGCCTTCTACCCATACCTCCCCCCTCTCTCTCCTCCTCTCTCCTTTTTTCCCCTCCTCCTCCCCTAGCCACCCTCTCTCCCTTCCCATTTCTCTCCTCCCCCCTCCCTCTTTCCCCTCCTTCCATAGCCACCCTCTCCCCAGCCTCCCTCCCCCCAGCACGGCGGTGGTGAGGACGCGACGCTAAACACTCCGAGTTTTGCCGCTTTATATTCAATTAGAGCGGCCATTGAGATCAAAAACAGATGTTAGCTTACATTATGGGCGGGCGGCATTTTAGCACGGAGGAGGGGACGGGAGAAGGGGAGCCAGCAGCCACACGCTCTACAGGCTTCACTTGTTTAGCTGTAATGGTGAGTTTATCGGGTTTGCCTACTTCATTACCCGGCTCAGTAGTTCATGAGCAGGTGCACTTGCTGTCATCACTTCATACTTTTACTTTTAACTTTTCTTGCGGAGAGGGACGCCTTCACGTAGTGGCACCGATATGAAGGGATGATTCCACTGCCTGGTCATACAAGTGTCCTTCAGTTCCTATCCAGTAAATGAAGGACTACAGGGGAAGGATAATTTTAGCCTGCAGTCCACTAGGTTCACATTCAGATGAGCCTGGGGTTTCAACTACTATTACTACTACTACTACTATTACTACTACTACTGCTACAACTACTACTACTACTACTTTTAGAAATCTGTGGATGCCTGAGAGAACTGGTGATGCACGATATAGTTGGGGGAAAGAGGAAGCTGTATGTATGTATCTGTAATTAGTTAAGCCGAAGTACTGTGAGCAAAACATTCGATTTTACTGTGCCACTGCTAGAAAATCAATGACATTCTTTTTATTCTTTTTTCCTCCCCCTTTCTTTCACATCACAGCCATATAAACTCGAGTAAACTGACACCCTTTGCCGTCCCAGGTCTGCTGCTGCCAGATGTGTCTTGGTCTGCTGCGTAAAAATACTATTAAAAGCCATGCCATGATTTACAGAGTCTATTGCAGCGTGCGTAATGTCAGAGAGATATAACAGTAAAATCGTAAAGACAGGATAAATGCTATGACTGTAGAGGTAAGTAGACGTTAAGGCTCTAAGGTAAACATCTTCCTTCACCTGTTACGTAATAAAACGAGATAGAGCATAAGTGATGGCTGTTAAAATCTTCCTGTATCTTTCATGGACGCAAAAAATATAATGTTAAAGTAATGAAAATAGCATTAATGATGACTGTAAAGAAGAATGGCTCAACAGACTTTAAATAAACATCCTGCTGTGTTTATTACGTACCCAAAACACCGCAATGCTCACTAATTCCGCGAAGGGCGTAGAAATCCTCGGATGGGATTGCCAGATAATGGTTAAAGAATGACGGGTGAAACTATTCTCTCTCTCGGCTGAGGCTTGTTTGTGTCTGGTCGAAGCTGCCCCGACCCACGACATTATGTTTTCACACCAAACATAATTCCATTAAATTCCCATTTAGTCGGACGTAATATAAATGACATACTGAATTTTAGGGAGAAAAAATATATATATGTTTTGACCACCCAGATAATCGCATGAGAGGACGACACACACACACACACACACACACACACGAATACACTAAGCCTCCTTATCTTGCGCCCACGTCACAAGAAGAGGTTTTACGATCTTCCATCATTTCCCGTAAAGAATATAGGTCATAATTTACACAGCTCAAGCCTATCTCTCGTCGTTATATATATTTTTATCACGTAAACTGTAACTCAGCCAGACTCTGAGAAGTTGGGCCGCGTGGGAAACTGGGAAGGGCGAGAGGGAAGATGGTGATGTGAAATCTTTCCTTTCACGGCGACAATGGAAGGACACCGATTTACCTCGAGAGCAGTGATGAATAAGGCGAGTTAGTGGGGCCCCCGCGGGAGTCTGGGAGGGGGCCATGGTTTTGGGGGGGAGGGGGAGGGAAGAGGACACGAAGGAGTCACCTAAGTACAGGCTAATATTTCCCTCTTCTACCTCTCACTTTCCTCTGCTGCGTTTCACCTCTTCTACCTCTCACTTTCCTCTCCTGCCTAATATTCCTAAGCTGAGGCAAGAGTAGTATGTTTCTCTGTCTATAGATGATTCTCTTCTATAAAATGCGTTAGGGAGGAAAGGAACGGTGTTTTTTTTTTTTATGCAAGGAAGAAGGAACCAAATGCTAGAAGCCAGCAAAGTGTTCCTTCCAAGATAAAAATAAAAACAAGATAATAGAGAGCCAAATTCAAGATCCATTCACTTCGAGATGCATAGACAGAACCAGTGAGATGATAAGCAAACTTTTATCCCTTACTCTACACCTGAGCTTAGAATATCAAAATAATTTATGATAGTCTTCTGGTCGTATCTAAGACTTTATTTATTTATCTATTATGCAGAAGAAAAATGCGACGTGGGAAGATTTGTCTCTTTTCCTTGTCCATCCTGCTAAAACAAGTCTCAAAATTGAATATAACTTTTTTTTTCCTATGCCGTGACTCTTAAGCCTCTCACTGCGAAAGGTTTGAAACTGAATTATCTGTGTTTAGAAAGTAAGAAGAGCTAAAGAAAAGTAAATAAAGTAAGCAGAGAAAGTAATTAAGAAAGAAGTATGCAGGTAACGAAAGTAAGAAGAATGAGAGTCAATAACTCTTGTGCTGAACCTATGCTCAGATTTTTTTTCCCTCAAGGCGATGATGCACTTGACAGGTTGGTGATGATTAGCTGAATGCAATATTGTTTCATGATCTCTTTATTATCAATTGACAACATATATATGAGGGGGAAATTTGAGTCGGTAGTTGTTATTTGGACACGTTGCATTCAGCCAGTTATCACCAACCTGTCAAGTGCACCTTCGCC
>JAGKTI010001857.1:0-23936 GCA_018397915.1 Birgus latro | reverse complement strand
TACTGAAATCTGGAGAGATCTTGCTACATCAACTCTACCCTTCTTCTTGGCCTAAAATTTCTCTCTCTCTCTCTCTCTCTCTCTCTCTTTCTCTCTCTCTCTCTCTCTCTCAAAATCCAGTCCATCCAACTCGCATGAACATTACTATAATTCTTTCACCTTAACTTGGTCCAGATTTTCGTCCTTTTGCAGCTTAATTCACGTAGCTCCGTGCAAAAAAAGAAAATACTATGGCTTTACATCCGTTCCATAGCACGCCTTCGTGATTAGCACCATAGTCTAGTAATAATCTTTTGTTACAGCCCAGTATTCAAGATAGATAGAGAGAGAGAGAGAGAGAGAGAGAGAGAGAGAGAGAGAGAGAGAAAGAGAGAGAGAGAGAGAGAGAGAGAGAGAGAGAGAGAGAGAGAGAGAGAGAGAGAGAGAGAGAGAGAGAGAGAGAGAGAGAGAGGCGGACTAAAGAACGTCATAGAATTGAAGGGGTCAAGTCGCCAGTGCACAGGAGTTTGGAACCTTAGGAATATGTCTCACCCTATCCAGCAACTATCAATCTTAGTTTAACCTTACTGCCTCCAGACGACTCTATTCAGTTCAGGAAAGGTCTATCGCACTACATGGGTTAATTAAGGCTATATTCAACTCCCCTAGTTCGAAATATCCCTCGTACAGTGAATAAATGCGTCTGAAAAAGAGAAATACTGTAAGACGTCATGGCAGGAAAGAGATGAAAGGAAAATAGTCACGTCGTCAGCGCTAAGGAGTCTGGGAACTAGGCAATACAAGGCAGTGTTGATAAATGTTAATGGCTGAAGGTAATGGAATCGATGTTTACGGAATAACGTACAAAAGTGCTAGAAAATACCCGAGCACAAGACGCCAGCATGCATACTTCGCTAAAATCGCAAGAGTCTATGGAGTGGTACATCTCCTTTCCGAAAATCCTTAGGGAGTGACTGACGCACAGGCACGTTCCTAGAGGTGCTCCCGCATCTAAAACTACGTCGATTAGTTGTTCGTGAAGCAGTAAGGTAATATCCAGTTCCTGCTCACAGTATTAACCCCGAGGTGTCAAGATACTCCTAAAGGTCACTGTCTGGCCGCCAGTGATGGTGAGCAGGGCAAAGCTTCACATATTCATTAAGGCATCAGAAACGAAACAATTCCCAAATGAAGCTCCACAAAGGCTGCCACAGTCCCTGCCAGTTCTGTGGAGGGTAGGTGGGGAGGGGGGAGGTTGATGTGTGGAGGGGAGGAGGTGGAGGGGAAGGCCTGTATTTGTGTGGAGGGAAGGAGGGAAGAAGAGGGAGGTGGAGGAGGAGGAGGAGGAGGGAGAGAAGAATGATGCGTCTCTCTGATTATATGCTATTCATGTTGCCGTTTTCTCTTCTGTATTCAAGAATGATGATATATCAACAAATTTATACACCACACTAATTTAGAGAGAGTGGGTAGTGGCTCAGAGGAGGGAGGAGGGGAAGGCGAGGGGAGTGTCAGGGGAAGCTGGGAGGATGATGTAAGGTCGTGGGGATAAGATAGTGCGGTATACGGGGCATCTGCAGAGGTCAGGACTGAGAGAGAGAGAGAGAGAGACAGACAGACAGACAGAGAGTGGGAGAGAGAACAGTTGGGTGTAGGGAAGGGCAGGAGCAGAAAGGGTGTGGCGAGGGCTGGGGAGAATGCAGAACTAGGCAAAAGACGAAGGGTGGGGAGAGAGGGAGCTGAGGTAAGGGCAGGGAGCAGCAAGGGCGGGGAGCAAGGCATGGGGTCTGGTTCCCAGGGTCGGCGCTCAGAGGAGACCTGCTCCCCGCCGCGAAGGAAGAAGTGTGACGAATCAAGCAGCCGGGATGTTGGATCACAGTTCCAGCTTGTCCGACCCAGACGTAGGTGCCCGATCCTTCCCTGATTGCAAGAATTCGTCTGGCTTCTCCCTCCGTGTGTTTATTGCAGCAGCTTTAAGGATGGAGGTGTGTCAGGCAAGTGTCAGCCGCATGACACTCAAGAAGCAAGTGACGTCGTGACAGGTGTCGGACCTTCGGGCTGGCCTGACAACCCGTTTTCTTTGATCTCCCGCCAGGTTCGTGGGTGGGGTTGGAGATGTAAGATAATGAACGATGTTGGACTATTTTCATGTTCCATACCGACGATTCTTGGTATTTTAAGGAATAATGAACATTTTGAGATGTAGAAAGCTAAAGCGTATGCAGTGAAATGGTGTTTTCAAACTAAGTGGAACGGAGGAGCTGATAAATAAATGAAAAGATTGGGTGGGTGTTGTCAGCGGGCTGAGAATAAATGTGAGGGAGTCGCCATTGTTGGTTTATCCGTCCATCAAACAAATTTGGAGAGCGTGTGGGAGGATTTCTGTACAGCTGGCTGACTCTGAAGGAGCTGCCATTGATATTATTGATTCTGCAACATCATTCTTTCACAGACAGCTGTATGGGTTCTTTGTGCGTCATTGTGGCGGAGCGGGCGACTTTGACTTCTGTAGTCCCCTTCAGTACGTCTCATAAGTAAATAACGTAAAACTGTAAGTAGTCTTTGTGCTACCACGGGACGCCAGCGGGCCCAGGAGATTACCTCACGTCTGGAATCTGCCTTATAATCACTTGAGCCGTGAACCTGCGAAAAACTTCTCTATAATCCCATTTTATATGAATTGTGCCGCGCCAGCCCAACCGCGGGTGTTGTCAAACATTCTTCCTTGTTTGTCTCCCCGCGTGTTTGTGTATCTTAGATCTCAGTGTCTCTCACTCTGTCTCCCCTGTTGACTTGACTACACCCAAAGTTTGAAGAAGATATATTTCAATAGCAAAATAGTTGACAACAAGCTATCCATCTAAATTTTGAAACTGGCCGTGTAAGCAGTTGTGTAAGGGGATGTAGCATGTAGCATACGGGGGGGAGGGGGGGTGACTGGCTACCTCTGTCGAAGAGTTGACCTGTGACATTGAGTGCCATGTTCTCGCTGACAGTGATGATTTCTTAACACTTCTACGTCTGCGATTTATTTACCACATCACAACTTGATTCTCTTATGATTGGGACAACTGTAGTATATGTATAAATGATATTATTTGGTTGGAGTCAGAGGAGCCCAAGAGTGTTAATACTGTTGCCAATATTGACCGAGACAACCCAAGTATCTTATTCAGCTGGCTTTGGGTAATTCTGATCAGCTGAGAATAAGTCATAGCATTCTGAGAGTGCTTATAACCTCTTGTATGCTTCTAATTCAAACTACATCCCTATTAAAAAGATATAAATAACATGCAAGAGAACACGAAGGAGAAATAGGCCATATAAACAGCTCTGGAAGAATTGCTGCAAAATATCCTGTCAGGGAGAGTCACTTGGCCACCGACGATGCACTTGAGTCGTATTCATAAATGGTCTTAGCCACTATCTGCCGTAAAGAAGTCTCCAAAGCATTTAATTGTTATCATGACTCACTCTGTTTTGTCCAATTCGTCATTGTGATACTGCAATTTAGCTGAGAAGCGTTTGGTAGCTGTATATGTGAAGATAATGATAATAATATTATTAATAATAATAATAGTAATAATAGTAAATTCACATACACAGCTGAGGGTATGAAAGTTTTCTGAAATACATACCCTGAAGAAGTATTTTTAAGAATTTTAATAACTTTACAGGATTTATAAGCTTCAAAAAATGTAAACTATTATCACAATATCTTTTTTTGTTAATCATCAATTTAATATTCTTTTTTTACATGGTTGTGAGGTCTTGGTGGCTGCATGAGTTGAGAGGAGCGTATTTATAGTTTTTTTTTAACACTATTATTACAGATAACTTTATTTTTCATGTTTTGTTAATATTCTCTCTGATTTGACTTCGAAGTGCTTTGTGGCTGCATGAGTTGAGACAAACGTATATTCAAGCAGTCTTTACACAGCAAATGCAAATACTTCCCCCTCTTATCCCACAGACTCCCTGGCCTCACCCCTCGCCGCGGTAACACAAGATAAACACCTCTTAACCTTCCCCGGTGATAACATCGGCTCAGGTGTCAGATGAGGTGAGGTCATTCATTACCCAATCAGTCACGGCTTCCCTGGCGCCGCGGGGTGTCGCTGCCAAATCAATTCCCCGTAATCGTCGCTGATCAAACACACTGCCGTAAATCCACCCCTAGGAACTATGCTCACCCCCACCACGAGTTATGCTCACTTGGCAGAATATAAAGCGTGTTATGATGGCTTTATTATTTTGAAGATATGCCACTGGATATTCATTGCCATTTCTAGTTGTATTATATTCCCCTCAAGAATTATACTACCTTGAAGGGCTCTATATCATGATGGCTCTGTCGTTCTAGGCTTGCCAGTTAATGTTCATTGCCTTTGTCATTGCATTGGAGTGATACCGTCTTACCTTACGAAATGAGACGACACCTGCATTGCTTTTTTCGATGATAATTTGCAAAGCATCATCAGGTTTATATAGAATTACTGATATTACCTTAAATCAAGAGTCATTCTTAACAGCGACACGTAACTACATGTATTCAGAATGTTTTAGGGATTTTTTTTATTTAAATTCTATTGAAACTTGTATCAGTTTCTCGATACATACCTACATGCATACATATATACATACACACACATTACATGGATAGATAAACTGATAGATAAATAGATAATTAACTTGACCATGATTAATACTAATAATTTTCCCTATACCAGCGCTTCCCCTTTCCTTCTGTACCTCCCCCTCCACCGCGTCCCCCCCTCCCCCCCCCTCCAGGGTTCTCTTCCTACCCTATAATTAGCCTCACGGTGTTGCTTCTCGCTTGAAGGGGGGAAACCTAACAATTTTCACACTGGAACTAAACACACTGGTAGGGGAAAGAAATATCATCTTGTCCTCTTGACTCAGCGTAATGAAATAGGCATACTGATATTTTTTTTTCCCCTTGCTTGAAGCTGACTTGTTTGATCAAGGATAATATCGGGAAACGCAGTATCTCACTCCAAAGGCATTAAGTGTGAATTAGGTGAATAATGAACAGTAACATCACATCACTTCACTGAGACTGCACGGAAAAGTAACCAAACAGTCAGATATAGAGGATATTTTTTACTACCTATGATGAAATAAAAATCGCTATTAATTTCAGTGCATGTATTACTCACAAGACGACAGAGTGTGGGTCACGTGAATGATGAGTAATACGTGAGGACCTGTTGAAACTGCACGAGATTATTCCATCAGATATACAGGATTCTTTTTTTTTTACCCCTTCGGATGTAGTAATGAACAGGGATAATTTCGATACAGATATAATTCTATCACTTACAGAGACAGTGAACTCTAAATATAATGCGAATGAAAGGCGATAACTTCTTGAGACTGAACGAGGACAGGAGTTCCTTTTACCTTGTCTGCTGTGCTGATGACCAAGGAGAATTTCAGTATTTACGTTATATAATGAATTTAATTATACCGATTGCCAACTGAATGGAGATTAATATCAGATCACCTCTTGAGACTACATAGGAAAATACAGGATACAAGAAGCCAGATACAGGAAACTCTTTTTACCCCTGCACCGGTGTCCTTTACGCTCGCGATCCTGGTGCTCGCTTGACGTAAACAAATGACGATCATGGACACAACAATGGCCGCCACGTTGGAGCGCAATGCGAAAATCGACAATGTTTGTTAGCGTACACACACCGGGCATTGTAGCGGCATATTGTAGGCATTAAAGTGTAAGAATATTAACTGTGTAGTCGTACAATAACTAATACGGCCAAATACAAAAGGTTCTGAGTAAAGGCCCGGTAAATAACATGATATACTGTTGGCACGCTACTTGAGGCGAACCCCTGTGACGCTTGATTGATCCAAGAGGTGATCACGAAACGTATTATTGTCGACACTGGAGGCTTCCTGACACCTTTATCTTCGCGATTTATTATGATTATTTCATCTTGATATTCTTTTTTTTATCATGCTGGTGAATTTTTTGTATCGACACAATTTTCCTCAGTAACGTTAAAGAGGATAAATTGGTTGAAGTATGCAAAATAAATCGCTGAATAAGAAGCGTTACGGAACCCCCTGTACCACCTAAAACACGACCTCATGACTGACCGTCCTAGAGCCACACAATCGACGCACTGCCTTAAATTACGGCACCGGAAAAAGGATATTTGGAACGAGGTAGTTATCCGGCGACCACTACGCTATATACGGCAAATATATCCTGGCAAATTGATGAGCTCCTGTTTCATTATTCTCCTGGCAGAATAACTAAACCAATAACAGTAAATCTTATCAGGCATTGAGGGGAGTGATTATATGTCAAGCAGGGCAATAGAAGGGCATTGACGGCGTGACACTGAGCCATCATACGCTAGCCTGTCAGTACGTGTGTGTGTGTGTGTGTGTGTGTGTGTGTGTGTGTATGGAGGAAATGGAATGGAGGTTTGGTTGTGTGTATGTGAGTGTAGGGGTGGGTGTGTGACTGAGGTGTGAGTGACTGGTTGTGAATGGCTGAGGGTGTGTGAGTAAATAAGTGTGAGAAAAAGTGAATACAAGTAAGTGTGTGTGTATGTGTATGTGTGAGTGTAGGTGCGTATGATACCAGAGACCCGTATATCATATTACGGACATCACACTATCAGGGCCAGAGATATCACTTCACACAGCTTCGGACATCACATCATACCTCTACAAAGGACGTCACAGCACCTACCTTTCTGTTCTTGTCTCTTGACTCGTGTAATATTTGTTAGGTATAATTTTCTCTATAATAACCAGTCCCGAAAGAACAGACAGGTCTCTTGCTGTTTTCTCTCCTTTCTAATCCCTCGTACGCTCCAGAGACATCACACATCACACCACCACCCCAAAGGAATCACACGTTACACAAAACCTCAAAAATGATTCAGATCACATAACACCACAGAGAACTCACACATCACGCAACAGACATCACTCCACCACCTCAGAGACGTCATACATACAGCACTACCGCACATACAGACACATCACCGCACATCACATACCAAGATGATATACTGTATATATTAATAAACACATATATGGAATGCATATTATCTTCCAAGTAATCAAAGGCAAATTAACATAATGGACGTGCCATTTTCTGATGATGATCATACTAGTCTTTATTTGTATTTTGCAATAATGTCCACTTATAAAACTCAAATTTTTGCTCATACGGGGTAACTGATACTGTTATTGTAATGGCGTATTCCAGGGCATAACATTTACAAAGAGCCTCACAAACATGCACTCCAGCACCGATTAGGCTAAACGAAACGCCATTTAGGAAACAGCACATAGCGATATCAGGAAAGGCGTGTTGTTATTCCAGGCACCAATTAACACCTTTGCTACCGGGCGATTATCCTCTACTGAATAAAATCGTCTGACAGTAACAAGTTTAAGAAGATTGTATCGAACTGAAGACCTAAATGGAGACTGTTTCTAATCTCCTCCACTATAAGACGATTTTTCACACAGTAAAATCTTCCGGTTGTAACAAGAATATGATGCGTAAAAAATCACAGCAAGGAAGGGAAGCAAGTGTTACTGGATAGATGTTTTGTTTGCTATGAACATTTAGATTAATGAGAATAAAAATAAAAAAAATGGACTGAGGAAGAATGCGACTTGGACTAACAGCTGAGCTAATAGGAAAAATGCAGGTTTCGATAGCAGTCAGAATGCAAACCGGATTTATAGGAAGAATGCAAGTTGGATTAATAGGGAGAATGTATTGTAGGCTGGATTAATAAGAAGACTAAAGTAATATATTCCTGATACATGAATTGATGCGTGTCCCTCCCACTGATAAAGCTCAGATCTATAACGATGGTGGGCAGCACAGAGCCTTGCCATCAGCACGATTCTTGCTATTTTTCCCCTTGAGATATGGATAAAAATAGGGAGGCAGAGGGAGCTGGGAGCCCCGGTGAATACCTCGCTTCACGCTGGTGTATATGGGCAGGCAGAATGAGAATGCTTGTTAAGTGTCACAGAGCGAGGCGGCCTTGTGACACGTAACCGGGAGCCGCCTGGGCCTCAGATATCAACCCCTCCATCGCCAGTGCATAAAGGCCGATATGGAAGCGCCTGTGGGTGTCACTTGGGCCTCGCTCTGTCGCCCCTGCATTACCCACTCTTCGGAAATGTTGTGAGGATTAGCGCATAAATGAGGGCGAAAAAAATTATGTCACCCACGCAACGTCACTCACAGGCGGAGCTAAGTGGGACCCGCCGCTGGGGAGGAAAAGGGGAAGTGTGGGGAGTACAAAGGGGAAATAGTGTGAAAATACGGTGCAGGAAAGAGAGATGACGCGAGTGTGAGAGGAAGAAAGAACAGAAAAAAATTAGGGAACTACGGCTGACCATGTGCACGCGTTGAGTATCTGTCTTGACCATCTTGGACCGATGATGTACTCGTATTCTTTTGCTATTCTTGTTTCCTACGAACGATCTTACCCAGCTACGAAGGAATGTCTAGCAGTGCATGGCTTAAGCTCTTGAATCTGGGTGACGTATTTTATAGCTTGCTCTGTGCTCACAAAACGTCTGTAGCTGGTGGAACGTAGCTGTATTCTGCATCTCCCCACCTCCCAAATGCTCTCTTGTTTCTGTGCTTTTTCATTTCGTTACTGCACTTCTTCAATAATCATTTAACAGTTTTTTGGTTTCCTAGTTTTTCTTATTCTCATTTTTCATCAAGTCTTACCATCATCGCGACGAACAGCCACCACTAGTTAAAGCATTAGGCACCAAATGCTTCACGTTTCGCGCCATTCCATCATCGCCTTCGCAAGAGGAACAACCAACCACTGTGCCAGCGAGGTTGATGCACGTAGCTTTTACAGAGAACTCCAGTGTGTTCTTCACTGACTATTGATTGAGAGAATAACAGGGATCTGCTGATTGAGTCTTGCCACGGAGAAGAATGCCTAACTCGTTTTTACCCTTAATTCCTAACACTTCCTTTAGTTGGTGCTTTGCCTGTGATGGGTTCCTCTGATAAAAATCGCAATGGAAGTTTTATACGCAATGACCATTAGTAAGTGTTCGAAATATCTTGTCTACAAAGAGAGATTAAAGGCAGACGTCTCATGATATTAAAGACCGTGAGTCAAAACGTGGTAGGAGGATTTTCTATCATGTAAAATGCTATCTGAGACGTATGTCGGTATAGCCTCAAATAATCTTGACTGTGGCATCCTAGCTTCAAGCTCCCCTACGTCCCTCGAAGGATAGTATGGAATTGGATGTGACTGGCAAACAAACAAACAGACAGGCAGGCAAACAAAAACCTCCTTCTTCCAACGCTGACGGAATTAGCTCGGCATTGCATGAAGGAGACAGATGGTGCTGATCACAACACGGACAACTCTACGTTCAATATCCCTTTAAGTCCCACGTCGTTTTCCTTTATTCTTGCTTTCACCATAAAACTTTGTTCAATTTAAGAGAGACCCCCGTAGCGAAGGGGTCAAAAGCGGTCTCCTGTAACCAGTTCAGTATTCAAACATGTTTTGTTTTCTACTCACACTACCTCTGGACGAGTTTCATTAGCCTAAGAGAGATCCCTAAACTTTATTTCCACAAATTTGGCCTAAAACTGCCACCTCTTCATCTTCAATGCCGAGCCGTAGCAAGAGTTTAGCACTAGAATATGATGCTAGTTACGAAGAAGGAGCTTGGAAAGGATATAGATGTGTAGGATTGCTTTATTGTACTACTGAGCTTCGTGAAATACTCTGCAAAAGGACAAAACTGTGGGCCAGGTTGAGGTAAAAGGAGTAGAGTAGTTAAGGTGTTAAAAAGACCTCCTCCCCAAACCCCTGCAGTACCATAACGTCTTTAAATACTCTGTTATTGATACGACCAGACGAGTGTATTCATCTTGAGAGAAACGTAACAGAAAGGTTAAGTGTACTGGATTAACACGGTACAGCATCGTCATAATTCAATTGCTGTGTGTGCTGTGTATGGTCATATTGTCTGTTGTTGTCAGGGTTTATCGTTATAGCCAAAAATTGAGGACAAGAGCAAAGGTGTGGAGAAAGGTGGTGAGTGTGTGTGTGTGTGTGTGTGTGTGTGTGTGCATAGACAGATAGATCAATAGACAGATAGACATGTATGTATAGCGTACAAGTATGGATATATGTATGTAGTCTGTGTGTGTGTGTGTGTGTGTGTGTGTGTGTGTGTGTGTAAACCATAGATGTTATCCTGGCGCCTCACACTGGCTCCTTCACCTTATCTATTCATGACCCCCGCTGCCTCACGCTGACCAAGGCTGGATTCAATTATAGGCAGCGAGTAATCCCGGATAAGTCGGCGATTATCAGCCAATCACTCACTGCCACGTCCTCGCCCTCCATCACCCTGATCAATGAACTTCCTCAGGGCACTATGGTCCTGTTTAATGCTCATATTTTAAGTGCCTTTGAAATGTTCCTAACCCCTGATTCAAAAGCGATTCATTTCCCGTATTGCTCTTAAAAATCCTCTTGCATTCAATTTAAACCTTTTTATCTGATTTCGACAGAGTTTGCAACAGTGACAAGCACGAGGATATTCAGGTGCAATAGACAAAATAAATCGATTAGGAAGAGGTTTTAGGAAGGCTACGAAGACTAGTAATACAGGCCTATGACTCCAAATCTACTTCGATTCTTTGTGTGTGTGTGTGTGTGTGTGTGTGTGTGTGTGTGTGTGTGTGTGTGTGTGTGTGTGTGTGTGAGTGTGAGTGTTTTCTTTGGCTTTTGTAGGTTTGTCTCAGTAGAATATAACTACCTGGGCCACAGTATAATACCAAGTGTCCTGCCATCCCAGGGAAAGGATTACACCCTCACTTGATATGGATGGTAACAGCCATATCAATGTACAAAGAACATTAGCCTTTCTCTCATCTTTATTTCCTACTCTCTCCTCTGCGGACCATTTTGATTTTTATGCATATCTTAAAGTGTCTGTTGAGTAGTAGCGAACAGAGGTAAATATTTTCACCGTGGACAGAGCCTGGACACCCGATACCACTTGCCAGGACATCATAATTAAACTGCCCGAGTGGGTGCTGGCGGAGGCGGGAAGAGCAGTAGCGAGCGAGGGTAGCGGGGGTGGTAGCGGGCCCCAGACCTACCCTTTGTTCCCCCATTGATTCTATTAAGGTGACCAGCGGAGGCAATATCGATCCTTTTGTCTGTACTCTGTGGCTCATTAATGGAACACGTGATAAAAAAGGGGAGAAGACGGGCGAGGGAAAGAAAGGCTGCACCGTGATGAAGGGAGGAGCGCCTAAGGTGAAAGGAAACAGGAAGATACTCACAAAAGAGACTCAGGAAGCGACACACGTGCCATGTCCAGCAGGAGATAAAATGTAGAGCGTCTCACTAATTACGGCACACACAAAGCGGCAGAGACGATGAGGTCAGCAGAGACAGCAGAGGGGTGGGTCAGCAGATACAGCAGAGGGGTGGGTCAGCAGAAACAGGAGAAGTGGGAACAACACAGCCGACACATACAATTTGTTACCTGTGTTTTGACATGTCTGGTGATGACATCATGTAAAGTGTGGGACACTTGAACAAATACTGTTTCTTGACTTCTTTTTTCTTCTTCATCTTGTTTAGTTTGGCTGTTTTATATAGTAGCTAGTGTAAATATAGTCGTCCATTCTTCACGTTCTGCATTCACATAATCCCGCTTCATTTAGACTGACCTGCATAGACTATAGGTGGAAAGGTATACGAGAGAGGGCATGTGGGTTGGCAAGGGGAACCTAATGACAGAGGACAGGGTGACATGGAACCAATTTGTTTGTGGCCACTCCTTAAGACATTAAGGCGTCCTTTTATAAACAGATAGACAAATAGCTTATTGAGAGAACAGGAATGGAAGAACGAAATATGTACAGAAATGATTCTAGCAGGGATGGCATATATATTTTTTCAAACTGTCTACGGAGTGGCTCTATCCCACACACATTATGAGGCACGATTTTTTTGTTTTGTTTTTGACATGCAGACTGCGGCAAAGCTCAGCACTTCTTGCCGCGTACCGCTGACACTTGTTAGAGAGTGCGTTTATGAGCCAGCAACTTCGTTTAGGGGCAGTTCCAACGATGTCTGTAGGTAAGAGGTGATCGCACTTCTTCTCTTTTTCTTGTGTGTGTGTGTGTGTGTGTGTGTGTGTGTGTGTGTGTGTGTGTATGTTCTAGAGAATAGCCTGTCAACAAATCAAAAAGAGAGCATCGTATGAACCCCCGATGAAAGTCTCTGAATCAGCCGAAATAATCAGTGAGAGGAGGAGTGTAGAAAGAGGCGAGGTGGGGAGTGAAGGCTCAAAAAGGGAGTAGCGACAAAGGGCGTGCGGGAGTGATATTGACGGGTGGCAGGCGGACCAGCTTTGATCCCCACCGCTCAGTTACGATCTCACCTTTTGTTCCTCGTCTCGCTTTCATTCCTCCCCGCTCCTTCGAGTTATGATTACCGCTTATCTGCGTGTCCGGCAGCCTCGCCTTCGTGTTGGACCTTCTCCCCCCACACCCAACTCTCACACCTGCAAATATCAAAGGTCACTTCATTCTTTTACAGTCTTACCTACCCCGTGAGACGAAAGATATATAAGAAGGCCAGTGCTTATTTTCCTCTTGATAGTGTAGAATCTTGTGGGAAACCTACCATGACCACTTCACAGGGCGTATTACCCTCTCTCACACCTTGCACCACCCCCACCTACCCAGCCCACCTATCCTGGTACTAACCCCACCTAACTCTTCAAAAAATACGTCCCCTCCCTCACCTCCCCTCGCCAAAGTCGCCTCTTGTAAAACGCACGTCTTCGCAAAATGGGCTCGTTCCGTCTTTCCTCACCAACGTCCAGTCCTAAATGACCTGAACTAACATCTCAGAATCGTTCCACTGATAAGTCTGATTTTTTGAAGACGCCTCCATACGCATGACTTGACGATTATTATTTATTATTATTATTATTGTTATTATTATTATTATTATTTGGAATGAACCCCTCCACTACCAAAAATTTGTTCTAAATTAAATAAAACCGCCTGGAAGTAACAATAGAGACCCAACAAAATATGCTCTGGGATTCAAGGAGTTAATGGCGAAAATTTACCTGAAATCACTGGACAATCTGCGTGGATGTGTAAGGCTGGAATAGGCCTTGCTGACCTGACAGGATCTCACGAGACTTAAGGATATGAAATGCCCTAAACTGGCCTGAAATGACCTAAGATGAAGTTAGATATGCTGGGCCTGACTGGATCTTTTCTAACAGTTACGAGTATGGCGGCTGACAGGTATGGCGGTAAGAGGCAGGTACACTGTTAAAAAATTCACTTGGTTTTTAGGACATAAGGGAAGAGGATAACCGCAGTAAATAAGGAGCTTTGTAATCTTTCACTACTAAGACGTCTCTCTCCCACTGTTCTTACTATCGTCGATTTTATTCAACTTAGAGGCTATTAAAGATGAAGGAATTACTGAAGGCTATGTCTAACCTCTTTAGTGCAGTCTCTCTCTCCAAAGGTGAATGATATTACCTGACACCGGCAAAAAGGAAGTATAATAAGAAAAAATATAATTGAACTGGTTTAAAAATATTACTGATCCCCGTGGGTAATACGCAAAGGGGAAATTTCTTGCTTACACACTATCATCTTGATAAACGAATGTATGACTCCACAGTAGGACAACTTTTTCCACTCTGACCTATCTCACCCCAGCGATGTTAAGATTTTCGTTTTCCCATCTGAGTTTCTGCTAATCTCTTCCTGCCACTCCATCACCTTTGGGCTGCCATTATGTTCCTTTAATTTTCCTCTTGACAGTCTACTCTATCATGTGGAACTTCTATACGAATAAATATCTGTGTTACCTCTCGAGTGTCACTGAGCTCCGTAGTTAGTTTACTGCAAAAAACACGTACAGTATGCCGCATTTGAACGTGGGATATCATCAGTGTAAAGGCAAAGTCTAGTCATAACATCTGGCATTCATACATTACAGTTACTTAGCCATTTCTGGGAACAACTGTCAGTCCCATTCAGTCATTCATTTATTGTCATCAACAAACATGTGAATACGACAAAGCTGTAAAATGTACCACCTGCCTGGCCTACGCTACACTCAGATACTGCCCCAGGCTCAAGTGTGGCATACTGTACCTGCCCAAGCTATGCAGACGGCAACACCTAGAGAGAAAGCGTCAATCATCCCACCTCACCTCGCCTATCATACATCTTGCCTGGCCACCGTCTCACTACCTCACCCTGGCATCTCACTGCTTTACCCTTGCGTCACAATAAATATTTCTACCGCATATTATCTTCTTTTCCATATTCTCCTTACAATATTACCTCTGCTTTTCAGTCCTGCACACAAGTAACAGCTGTCTCACTCACTTTCACCCACAGCATAGGTCACTGGTGGCAAATGTCTAGGGTTCATTTCTCTCTCTCTCTCTCTCTCTCTCTCTCTCTCTCTCTCCTTCTTCATTTTCAGAGGGATCAAGTGCAGATTTGCTATAGTAGAAATAAATACAGTGTGGCAGCTCTGACCTCCCTGCCAGTTTGAGAAGTGACTGACTCAATCTCCATATTTCTTGTCCCACCCTCACTGTCCGCATCTCGTCTTACCAATAGTACTCAGGGAACTAAGAAGCCGTTCATTAAAATCACAGCTGACCCTTAAAATGTCTAGCATGAGGGTTTTAAGATATCTTTCCTAAGTTAACTCATCCGTCGGTCGCAGAAATTAACAGTTGAAGGAGACAGCCGAGTTTTGTCAGGCATGGAGCAAATATTATCTTAAATTCAACTTTAACTAAACCATGTGAACTTCAGTAACAGGAGTAACGGCTGATATTTAATGGAATTGCTTGATTCATTCCAGTCAATTTACGGAATATTTCATGAAAGAAATTGGACTGCCAGCTACCGTCAGTGATAAGTATACCGGAAGACATTGCCTACAGAACGTATGTGTGTGTGTGTGTGTGTGTGTTATTGCTGGCTCGACATCAGATATTTAGGGATATTTTGAGGTATTTTTATATTCCAAGCAAATTATGTTGGATTCCTCATATTCTCATAATGGGAGTAGTTTTAATTCAATTGTACTAAAACCCAACTCTTACTCAAACATCCTGTCTCGACTTTTTTTTATTACGCCTACGACTGAAGGACGGCAAAGTGAATACCGAAAAAATGCCAGAATTAAGGCCGAAGTCTATACCTGGCATGGATTTTAATTTAGGTTGGACCTCATTAATCTGAGTTTGGAGATTCCATTGAATGTTTGAAAATGAACTTTGCTACTAGGCACTGTTAAACACTGCTGGTATTTCTCTGGCGAAAGAATGTTCAGATAATCCCAGTAATAAAGTGGACTTGGGATTCTTAACAATGAGGATCTGGATTTTGGTGTATTTGCGCTTATTATATGCAGTATTATTCTGGTGGGTATGAGGACGAGTGACAGTGACGCGAGACTTGGTGAGTGTCAACACCAAATCACTGGACCTCCTCACACGGAAATATTCATCTTACACTCCAAGATATTATGCTTTGATCTCGGTCGGGTGAGCCTAGATGAACCTCGCTCCGCTGCTTGGAGACAATGATCCATTGGTCCGGAACAATGGTGAGCAAATGGTTCATATTCTCAGTTACTCGGTGTCCGTTCATGTGTTGAGGCCTTTGATGTTTTGTCTTGGCCCTCTCGTCGTGCAGGGCCATTATTCCGAGAGGATCCTAACCAATTTCCACGATAAACATTTGTCCACGGCAGCCAAATATCGTCATAAATTATTTGGTGTTGTATTGTTCACTTTAATCTTACGTGGAGTCTTCGTAACTGTATGGATGAAGACATAAGATTAAAACGACACTCTTCCACTCATTTCCAGCTTAAGAGAATCTATGAATACGTCCCAGGTCTTGCAGGATGGGATGGGCGGGGTGGATGAGACTGAACAGCACACCCACCCACCCTGACACATATCACTGTTATTGTCCGATGCCCAGACTAGTGCCGGGACAGTCCACAGATTTACCGAACTTTAGTCCTCCGTTACAAGAGGTCATTTCTTCGGTAACCATAACTGTGTGGGGATAGCAGATACATAAAACACAGAGTTCGTGATCGTAGTGGGTGGTGTTTGTGGAAGCTGTTTTTGAGTTTTGTCAGTACAAGAAGTCTCCACTAAGCGCAAGATAATCATTCACTTGTATCGTTTCGTTTATATTGGCTGCATACTTCAGTCTTGGTCACTTAATGGCGGCTCTCCACGCTGCTCAATCTCTAGCAGCCTCTCTATTAGGAAACAAATACAGACTGAAGTAAGACCCTATCATACTGGTGCGGATAAAGTCTACCGTAAAAAAAAAATGAATAACAACTTTCATCGTGCAAAAAAAAAAAGGCAGCAGCTCACAAAATTAGATGGTTTCAGAGCAAACTGTTTTAGAAATGCGCATCGTAACTATTATTATTATTACTAATGATACTTAACTTTAATTTAACTTATTTAGCACAATGGCTTTTACGAATGAATTAACATCACACTAGGCTCTGTGTTAGGCCAGTCGGTGAGATTAGTCATGGAGTTAAAGCATCAGATGAAACGTTATATCCGGAGTGCCTTTACCATGTGCACTTTATTCGCTGTTGGCCGTTTACAAAATGTGGTAATTATTGTAAACTAACTCATGCATCAGCGGATAATTGGATTAGATAATTAACCCAGGGACCCCGTGTTCCGTGGTTGTTGTGCAGTTGGGGTTTGTCGCGTTCGATTTAGTTTGTATTTATAGATTTGTACAGCTGAAAGTTTACCGCGTATCAGTATAAAGACGTGAAAGAACAGCTTGGACAATTTCTCATGTATTAAAAAAAAAGTGTCAAGTGACTAAGTTGAAAGCAGCACTACACATATGTTTTATTTTAGTCGGTTACTTAATTTCGTCTCTTCGTCCCTCACTTCTAGTTCGTTTCCAGTTTAAATCATGTATTCTTTTACAAACCCATAACGCATACACCGTTATGTGCTATGATTTATTACATAAGCTTCTACGAAGTAATTAGTGACACAAGATTTTCAGCTTCTTACAAACTCATTACTTTACCTTGGGTGATGTGTCAGTCTCCCGGCACATGAGAAGTAGAGAGTGGAGTGCATACCGTTATGATGTCTTGTTAGTCTGGTCGTACGTTAACACATCCTGACACACTGAAGCTTTAAACACCTCACACACTAATAATCTGAGTGACTGAATCATCCATAGGCAAATTTCAGGAAGAGAAGCAGCAGCTGGAGGAGTATAAAGAGAAATGGTATTGATAATCTGTTTACATTCATACGGTAAACTTTCTTTCTGATCAGTTTTTCAGTAGACATAGTTACTGATGAAACTTAAGTATAAACAGTGAGAAAAAACACTTCATAACCTTAAGTCCTACGGCGTGTAACTTCCCAGATTATGAAATTAAAGCGACCATCAAAATAGATAATGCGAGCCAACCTTTTGACAGTGGGCATAAAGAAACCTGAAATACTGGAGTGCAAGGGCAACACTGGGTCCACTGAAAGAGGCCAAGGTTAAGGACGGAAGGATGTCAAGGCTAGGACCGAAGGATGCCAAGGTTAGGACAGAAGGATGACAGAGCTAAAGCCGCTCGCAGGTGCATAATTTCATTCAGTTTTTACTTTGTTACAAGGAGAAAAATCTCTCTTCTCTATTCACGTGTATATAACTTAACTCAGATTTTGGAGTTATTTTTCAGTGTCATAACTTCGCGACTTATTATAGATTTCTTGAAACTCCTATGTCGCAGTTTGGTTAGGTTATCATATTTTTATCATCTTTACTGGAGTTCCGCATTACTGATTCGGTACTGAAGTTAGTTGTTAATAAGGCAGGGAGAAACACCACATAGAAACAGACAGACATACAGACACGTACACACAGTCCCACACACAGACAAAGAGGCAGACTTACACCTACACATACAGACATGGACAGACACACATGCACACACATACACCCAAAGGCCTGCAGTGATCCGCGCAGGGAGGAGTGTTGTGATGCTAAAATACACAGTGATGTCGCTGCCTCGCTTCTGTATATAGCGGAACTTCCCTTTATACCGGCCCTGTGTTGTTGAGAGAGAGAGGGAGAGGAAGGAGGGGGAAGATAGTGGTAAAGTGAGACAGACAGACAGACGGATGAAAAGAAGGACAGAGAGACAGGGACAGAGAAAGACAGGATGGGAAAGGGTGACAGAGAAACAGGGAGATAGATCGGCACAGAAACAGACACACACAGAGAGACAAAGGGGAAAAAAGAACAGGGAAAGACAAGGAAAAAGACAAAACAAAGACAACGACAGAAAGAGAAGAGAGAGGAGGGCAGAGGGAGGAGGAGAAGAGGGGAGAGGGAGGAGGAGAAGGGAGGGGAGGGGAGGGGAGAGAGAGGAGAAAGGGGGAAGGCTTTGTTAGTAAAATAAACTTCCTTTCTCGGAATACTCCTACAAAGCAGCTCCATAATAAGCAACACAGCCAGACTGGGGAACACAATATATCTCCCTGCTTTATGATAGGAACAATGTTAACACGCAGGTATCTGGGGCTCTGACACACACACACACACACGCACTTTGGGGGCAACAAGGCAGCAAAGACCAAGCTCGTTCTCTTTCTAGTGCCAGTGGGTGAGAGAGAGAGAGAGAGAGAGAGAGAGAGAGAGAGGGGGGGGGGGGGGGAGGGGGGGGGGGGGGGGGGGGGGGGGGGGTGGAAGAGAGAGGAGAATTTAAAAAACTGAGAGGGAGGGAGTGAAAGGGTGAGTGAGTGAGTAGGTGACTGAATGAATAACTGAACGACAGAGTGAGTGACTGAGTGACTGACAAAGAGAATGACTGAGTTATTAGATGAATGGGGGAGTGAGTGACTCAATATTTGTGTGTATGAACGGATGTGTGAATGAGTGAGAGAGTGAGTGAGTTGATGTGAGTGCGTGAGTGACCGCAGCGTGATTTGTAATGAGGTGTGGTGGTGTGGGAATCGTGAGCACCTGGTGAGGGCTGAGGAATGTAAGTTGTGGGGAGAGGGGGCGGGAGAGGAGCATGGAGGGGGGAAAGTTTATCAAGTCCTTTGTACGTGGGCTGTGTTGGGTGGGTTTGGGAAGGTCATACACCATACCCGCCTCGCTGCTGACCTTATCACTGTGCTCCTCCATTCACGCACCCCTTGCCGATATAAAAGATTAAGTTTTCTAATCATGACCAGAGGCAAACTTTCCCGTCGTTCTGAAGAGGCTATACAAAGCGTTGGCTCGGCAGTGAATCCTTCAGCATGGGAACTGAAGCCTCTGTAAAAACATAAAAAAAATAATCCTTTAATACTGCAAGAATAATATAGCTCTTGTAAATTTGGCATAAAATGTAGTATATACACAAAAAGATACGAGAGAACATGAGTAGGTACATGATTTTTTTTTTATGTATTCTGTTATTCCCCTTCAATTCAGAAAAAAAAATGTAAACGAACAGCTGAAAAGGACAAGAAAAAAAAACAGGCAAGAAGACGGCTGAAAAAAGGATAATAGAAACGGACCTTTGGAAATGAAGAGAAAAATAATGCTGATATTCCCTCTTCCCCAGCAGCTCCCATCATTTCGTTCTTGCTAGGAGTGACAGTAGTAGCTTCAGTCCCAGGCTTATCTAAATATTAACCCGGTGGACTGCAGGCTGAAGTTACCCTTATTCCGCAGTCCACTATTCTCTTTTTCTGGGAGAGGGAGAGGACTGAGGGACGTTTGTATAACCGGGAAGTTCCACCTCCCTGTCATATCAGTACCACCACGTGAAGGCGTGTCTCTCCAGCATTCACTGACCCACTCAAGCTAGTCGTCACACACACACACACACACACGGCATGTAGATACACCCCTTTGCCTCTCATCCTAGCCCTTCCTCCAGCCTCGTAATTTTCCTGGACAATTTTCCTGGACTTAACGAGACTTCCTCTATTTGCCATTATTGTTCTTACCCAGACAGTACCATTGCCTTTCACTCACGGGGGACAATGAACAGCAGCCCGTGTGGAGCAGAGGCCCACAGCGACACAGCATCCTGCCTCTTTGTCGCAGCCACAGTACCACCTGCGTCGCACAGTACCGTGGCGTATTGACTACTTTGCTCCACCTGAGAGAGAGAGAGAGAGAGAGAGAGAGAGAGAGAGAGAGAGAGAGAGAGAGAGAGAGAGAGAGAATGTAAAAAAGAGCTCTCGTACTGAAAGGGTTAATGAAGGCTGAGTCTAAAATCTCCATTCCAAAAAGTAGCACAAATAAAATGAAAAAGAAAAAGAAAACTGTGTCACGTCAGAAAAGTGGTTTATTCTTGAAGGACGGAAGGTCTTTGTTAGGTTTATTACCTTCCGACGATTTCATTCAGCCTAGGAAAGACTTTTGGAGCTGGAGGGGTTAGATACAACCTTAATAAAATCCTCTGAGGCTCCTATAACTCACTCCAGCTGAATGAAATCGTCTGGCATTAGCTGGAATTGAGTGCTAGAGTTGTCCCGACCATGAGGTTAATTGTGCTAATACTACCATGGCTCCTATGGCTCACCCAGAGGAATATAATCGTCTGGTGTCAACTGTATCACTGGTGTCAACAGGTGTCACGACCAAGAGGCGGTTAACCAGAGCAGTACGAGAGGTCTTGGCCAAAATCCTAATCTTCTCTCTATGTTTTCTCCAAATGATGAGTCTCTGACAAGGAAGAATGTATTGTGCACGGCGCTGATTGAGACGCGTGTGTGTCATCTACTCGAAAACACCTGAATGAACTCGCACTACACCTGGGGAGAGAGACGAGACAAAGGTTATCACAACAATAAACGAACTCACATTGTCTGGCTTCAGCTCCTAGGCTAAATTTTTCCATGAGGTTTGTATATTATTCAGCGTGGAGGAGGGAAAATATTATATTGGGCCGGGGAGACAATGGCGTGCGGCCGTGGTAATTAGTGAGTTCCAACACGTCGTCAATAAAGGTGTACGCGGGCATACTTACAGAGGCGTGAGTGTGGCGCCATTCTCATTAAGGGCGTGAGTGTGTTCCGCCGCGGTGGGTGGCAATGCAGTGGCGCCGCGTCAATAGCGCTCACAATGGGCCCCACCGGCATAGAAAACGGGAATTCAGGAGGATTGGGCGCTGGAAGTTCTCTTTGGATTCCAGTCTAATGGGAATGTGTCATTTTCTTGTAAGAGGCTCTACACCGGTGCGTCGGGAAACACTGGCTGCTGCTGCTGCCAACTGTTTCCCTCGCTTCTTAATACTTGTAGAACTTTTTGCCGGAAAAAAACTGCAGGTATTCTGGAGGACACAATGGCCAACACGGAGCTTGAAGGCCAAGGCGGTGAACAAAGCTCTCTTGTCATGACTGTCTTGCATTTCCTGCACACATGTGCAAATATGTATGTCCAACTCTGCATGCACACTGTACTTAGCGCATGCACATATGTTTGCAGTTAAGCCGTACATCTATCGTCCAAGTATAGAGAGAGAGAGAGAGAAATAGATAAAGATAGATAGATAGATAGACAGATAGATAAATAGATGGATAGATAGAAAGATAGATAGTAGAGGTCCATGGTGAGTGAGTGTGGGGAGTATATGTGTGTGGGGGTGTATGTGTGTACGGGGTGTACTAGTATGTGTGTGTGTGTGTGTGTGTGTGTGTGTGGTGTGTGTGTGTGTGTGTGTGGTGGGGGCGGGGAGGGGGAAGAGGTTGAATGTAAAAGTCGTAAAGCAGTCGAAGAAACCACTAGCAAGAGTAAGGAGTGAGAATTTAAAGTACCTTAATTATTTATGGGTGGAGGTGTGGCGTGAAGAATGATAAGTGAGGACGAGGGTGAGGAGCAACAGCAGACAGGATGAAAATGGTAGAGTGAGGGCGAGAGTGAATAAAGTTGGCAGTGTGATGTGTGGAAGCGTGAGAGGGTTCAATCATAAAAGATAGTATGAGGTGAAGGGTGAGGAATGGGAGGGGCTATGGTTGAAAGTGGACTAAGTGTTCAGGGTGAGAGTAAGTGAAGAATGGGGTAAACGATGAGACTGAGGAAAGAATGAGGGGTGAGGGTGGGGGTAAGGGTGATGAAAGAGTCAAGAGTAAGGGTGAGGCAAGGTGAGGTGAGGGCGGCTCCGCATAGTGTGAAAGTGAGGGTGAACTGAGAACACGACAGCGTTGCGTGAATGGCGTAAAATGAGAGCGAGGAGGAAGGAGCAAGGGTGAGGGTTGGGATAAAGTAAGGTTGAGGGTGAGAAATGTTAGGGTGAGGACAAAGACAAGGGATGAAGAAAAGGGAAGACTGGGTGAAGGGAGGATAGGGTTAGGGCAATCACTAAAGACGAAGACTGGATGAGAGTAAAGAAGAGTGATAGCGAGGATGAGCGAGGGTGAGAGCAGTAGTTTGACAAGAAAAAGGGTGAGGACTGAAAATGAGGGAGAGGAAAGGGGTGAAGGATGAGGGCGATGAATGGTTAAGGTGAGGGAGTGGTGGGAGTAAGATTGAGAGTGAGGAAGGAGTGTGATAAATAATGAGAATAAGAGGGTGAGGGTGAGGGTGAGAATGAGAGATGAGTAAAGCAAATGATGAGGGTGAGGGAGGGTGAGGGTAAAGGGGTGTGGGGGTAAGGAAGGATGGCACCTAGATTAGTGTAAGGGTGAGGAAGAAAGGCACCTAAATGAGGGTGAGGCAGGAGTGGCACCTGTATGACTGTCAGGTGAGGGAAAGGTGAAAGAGTAATGGGAGTGAGGGAGGAGTGATGAAGGGCGTGAAGCAGGGGTGAGGGAGCGACGAATGAGGGAAGGGTGAGGGGTGAGGGGGCGTGAGGATGAGGGTGTCAGGGAGGTGCGGGAGTACAGGCCAGCATCCCGTCACCCCGGCACCTAAGGCGTGTTTACCAGCACCCTGCATATTTCATCCCCACACCCAGCCAGGATAAAGCCCGCCTTTGTGAAATGCGATTAAATATTTGCCGGCGCTATTCTTGATCGTGGCAAGCGCCCTGGGCTCTTTTGTGCGCCTCTTGTTCTTCATCAGCTTGAACAAACTGTAGAACAAATAGGTTTAATAATGGGTGCCAAGGTAGAGATCCCGAGGGTGTGTGTTGGTGCCACTTCCACTGCGTTCCGGCATTCACCTCCTGTTTACCTCTCGTGGCACTCAATGGTGATTGTGTTGATTTTGCTATTTTCCTTTACGCTTCACGATTGTTCCCTCCGACATGCAAAGGAAAAAATATATGTATAAAACGCTCCTTCTGAAGGCGAAAGAATCATTTGGGGGAGTTTGCTATTGTGTTGATATCACCAATTTTCCTTTGCACCTCACGATTCTTCACTCCGACCTTCAAATGGAAAAATTTATGTATAGACCGCTACTTCAGAAGACGAATTAATCATTTTTGAGCTTTGTTACTGGGTTGATTCTGCCACTTTTCCTTTATGCTTCGCTGTTTTCCCTCCTAAATGCAAAAGAAAAGTCATACCAAGGTCGAGGGAGGCAGTTTTGAGTTTTCATACTGGCACTTGTTTGATGTGACGCGCCTGGAGGAATCAGCCGACACCTTTTGTGCTATATTAGTAGGAATGAAGCTGAGGAGTGCAGCTGGCTCTTTCTGTGAGGGTTTGCCTGCCCTGTCGGAGAGCACTCAGGGTAGTTACACCTGCCGGGGTGCTCACGACACGACGCGTTATGTACACCCTCGTTTCAGCACCTGTATGATGACGTCTTTCATTAACTTCCTTAATACAGACGTACTTTTTATTTACTCTTTGGGTGATTATATGTAATTTAGGAGAGAACTGTTTTTTTTTTT
>JAGKTI010001856.1:58775-75691 GCA_018397915.1 Birgus latro | reverse complement strand
TGTGTGTGTGTGTGTGTGTGTGTGTGTGTGTGTGTGTGTGTGTGTGTGTGTGTGTGAACTTACATCTCATCCCTCCTGGTGAACTTAGAAAGAGTGAATGGGTTGGGTGCTGGATAGATAGGTGGAGTGGGTTTGTGGGTGGGTGGGTGAGTGGGTGTTGTGGGCAAGGTGGGAGGGGTGGGTGAATGGTTGGGGTGGGTTGGTGGGTGGGTGGGCAATAGGCAGGGTGGATGGTAGATTGTGTGAGTGGATGGTAGGATGGGTGGCAGAGTCCAGGTTTTGTTGTTGGTCATCATAATAATACAGAGGACTCAAACAAACATTGCACATCCACCCTGGTCTTGTTACCAACCCTTTCTAGCATTACCACTCCCCACCTCGTTCTCTCGCGCTCTACTAGCCCGGTTGTTGTTGTTGTAGTGTAACCCAAGTCTCTCTGCCCGGACAGACCCATCAGCCACAAGCAAGCAACTGCCCCGTCACGGAAAGGCGCCGGGAAGAATGTAAAGTATTGGCTCTTAGATGAACTGCGCTTATGCGTCTCTTCACCCAGTTAACAGGGGCACCATAGTATGATCCACAGCACTGTAAATAGTTTTCTGTGATGCAGGAAACCATTAGGCTTGTCATTCAGAGCACAGCCAGCTGAAATGAAATGAAGAATGATAAAATGTGAGAGAAAGGATGGGAATACTAGGAAAAGAGGGAGGCAGATAGAAAAAAGGAATGACAGAGGTCAAGGAAGAAGTAGACAGCACTACAGCAAATGAATGAATGACGGTCGCCACCACCTACTTAACTGGTACAGCCGACAGCAGAAGTTCGTCCCTCTCAGCGTGCGTGATACGAGCATGTTGATCTGGGAACACTGTATGAGCTAGAGTTGACAGGTGTGGTTTAGACTTCTAATATTACAGAAATGAGTGCGTAGATAAGAACACACTCCCTAATGATAATCTAAATTTGCAGCAGGTACGATTATAACTGTCGCGCCCTCCCTTAATACAAAAATGATATTTATCTCGGGAATATTATCCTCCCGTATTTAGTACTTTGGTAGCGTGAATCATTAGACACTGGCAACGCGCAACTTCGGTCTTCACTATACACATAAACCCAGAACTGGGAACTGGAAGAAGTGAAAAAAATTATATGATTTTTCTAGGCTTTAAATATAAAAAAGGTATTCACAATATATTTACTTACATAAAAATCATGAGGTATTTTCCCACCTCATTTCACTTCATATAAAGTTCCGTGCTAGAAACCGCACTAAAACCTTTACACTCAGTTCACTTTATTACTAACTCTATATTAATTAATTAAAGTTCTCATAAAAGTTCTGTGCTTTAAAATCAACCTTATATATTTAATCCTGTAAAAGTCACTAGTGCTGTTATAAATAAAGCACTCCCCTTTTTATTCACTTATATATATTAAGTTACATTGTTACATTTGTACAAGAAAAACACATTTAAACATTTAAAATCTTCTCTCCTTCCGTTTCTAACTAGGAGTCTTTTTACCAGTCCCAGACGACAGACAAAATAATAGCACTGTTCACAAGTTGTACCTGCGATTACAATAAGCTTGTACTTTAACTCACTGTCAACAGAAGTGCTCTCATGTCGCCCCTGGAACTCTACTTTCTTTCGGCTACACAGTGACGTCCCTTGTGACGTGTCGCTGCCCCCCAGGCTACGTCAGGCTGCGACCACTCGCCACAACGGTTCCTTCAGCTCTGAGCTTCAAACTGAGCTCTGTAACCTATCCTGGTCTCAAGGGTTGCGGATGTTCACCAGCAGGTCACATGGTTGCGAGGTGGGTGATGGCCTCACCCACTCATCCACCGCCCTCATCCACACGTCACCCGCGTGTCATCCACCGTAGAGGCCCGAGCAAAGTGCCGCGTCAACATGTGTTCCCACAGCCGCAAAAGCAAAGTCAGCATATGTTCCCACACTGGTACTGCACAGATCAGCACAACGTCCAACCAACTAACACCACCACTCCTCTGACTCTCTTTCTCTCTCCTCCTTTCATTTACTTTCTCTCTCAACCTTCCTTCCTTACTCCACCTCCCTATACCTATTGTCCACAACTATACGTGGAGCTGACATCGAACTCCCTACTCTCTCTCTTCTGTCCGTGTTTCACCCTAAACTCACATCCAGCAGGTGTACTCGTCTCCACACCTGTTACAGCTGTGTGTCTGCTTACATTTGCATGAGGAGAGGCTTGTCGGCTTCCCGACATTTCTCCCTCCAAAGATGAAATCACACGTCCTCGTCGTGAGTAGAGCATGGCGGGGTTCTGTGCACATCGACGTCTGAGTATGGACTCAAGTCTGCAACATGTACACCCACAGCCATTAGTGTAACACTTGTAAAGGATATATGCAGACAGGAGAACCAGAAAGAGAGCTATTCCAGCATGGACATAGTACCAGAACAAAGTGGAGGAACCGAAGGGTTTGAGAGGTTCAATCAACTGCAACTGACTTTGATATTTAAGGAGATCATCCAGAAACAGAGGAGTAATGTTAAGGTTAGGTCCTAAAGTGAGTAAGTCCTTGATAGCTGTATGTTCAGCATATGTGAGTGAGGTACTGAGGTTTAAGAGATGGGGGTAAACAGTGAGCTTAGTTTCTGCAGTGAGAGTTGCATAAGCAGGAAGGGTCAAGGCTTCACTGTGAGCACTACAGCCATCTCCCAAGACCAATTTATCTACTCCCTTAACAATTTGCTCTGTCTTCCTAATAGGATTTACGGCACATTTTAAGGTGAACTGCAAAGGTTGTGCCGTGGAAAAGCACCAGTGTTTTTTTCAGTTTCACAAAAACTGGACTGAATGAAGTTAAGATTTCTTTCCTACAGAGCTTTGTAGCATTGTTTCTGTTGAGAAAAGAATCACTCTTACAAGATGGGGTGGACACATGATACACCGATCCCAAAGGTTCACAGATCACCAAGTCCTGGTGGTCCCTGCAACTGGTGAAATCTTGAAACAGCACATAATGGAGGCAGTCTTCCGTGAAAGCAAGGAAGTTAAACTGGTGAAGTACTCTCACGTAGACCTCCGTAGCAGGCACACTGTAAGGAAGTGAAGTGATCCTAAAGATGTCAAATACATCAGAAGGGTCACCCAACACCGGTAATAGTAAGTAAAAGCACACAGCTGACATGTAACCTCGAGGTACAACTTTGATGATGTCACAGTACAGTGCTAGATATTCTGGCCTCACTGGGAAAAGTAGACCCGGCTCCTTGAGTGAAATATTCCCCAATAATTCCAACAAGATTTCGTTAGGGACAATATCTAAACTCAGCCTAGCCTGAAGCATTTGTTGTACGCCCAACTTAATTCTAAAATGATCAGCTATGATGTCAGACAGGGCGAGTTGAAGGTTAAACAAAGCCTCATACATCCTTACTTCATTTTCCAACTCTAAAGTCTTCAGTGAATACAATCGTATGATACTGTAAGAAATGTTTGCAGCCTTCTGTATCTTCAACAGTGCTGCCTGCATATGTGACACATTCCTTATTGTACTATTCAGTACCTTGGAATGAACATTTAATACTGACCTCTCCTTCTCTGACATCGTCTCAAGGCTCCCTAATCTAGCATGAATGTCATCAACCTGTTGTTGAGTAGCTGTTCCAAACAAAACATTGGCAAACTGCCCCAATATGTCGATCGCACCCCTCCTGGAGCGGCGACTCCATGGATGATCTGACATGAGATAGTCTATGTAATTGCTCAAATCCTGATAGCGAGCATCAAATTCAACTTGAAATTCATGCACAGTGTTCTGTAATGAGGCTACTAGAGCGCTGCCATTATCCATGTGGCCTACATTCCACAATATGGCATCACTCAAGTCGTGAGCAACATGTAAAGGTTGGAACAACTCCTCCTTATTAAGTACAAATGGAACTACATAGTTATTTCCTGTGATCATCAAACGACCCGCAGTTGAAAACATCAATCCCAAGTTGGCAGGTGTCTCCTCTCGTGGTCCTATCGATTCCAATTGGGATGGACTCACCCAAACCCAAGTAATCATCTGCAAGAGATTTGTAAAACTATAACCACAAGTTCACCTGACTATCATTTATTCATTTAGTAAAAACTACATGTCTCCTGTGTTGTCCTCAGTCACTTCAGTCTGTGTTTCAGTCACACCAGGTGCCTCTGCTTGTGCAGTCTGATATTCAATAGGTCTATCCATACACAACGGGTAGTCTGGGACACTAGAATGTGACCGCAAACTGTATCTGCAATGTGGTGGAGTGTGAGGTGTGGTGTGGTGTGGAGGTGAGGGAAGCTGGCCTTGACACTCGGCGGTGCGTTGCCGCGAACCCACACTCGCCGAGGTGCCAGTTACACCATTACCTGTAGCCTGACTTACTTGTGGAGTAGGCAAACTAAAGTCAATTACAGGCCCTGGGATACATTCTTCCTCATTTATTTCCTCACCTTCATTTTCCCCTTCATCCCTAGTCTCTCCACCTTCATGAATAGGATAAGCCATTCTTGCATTACGATTTTGCTTCTTAGTAATACACTCCTCCTTGACCACTTTCACCCTGTCAGTGTGTAAAGTGGTTACCTCCCCCCCTTGTATAGGACGAACCTTGATGACAACGTCATTTACCTCATCAATTACACGATAGGGTCCTGAAAACAAAGGTTGCAATTTCCTTGCCACCCCCCTGGCAGGAACAGTATTCACATAAACACGGTCCCCTACCATAAGTGGTTTCATTATGCATCGCTTCGCCCTTCTGTTCTCATTCTCTGTGCTCACACGATCGAGAAAGTCCTGGCATCTTTCGAAAACCTTTGTTGCCATGGCGGCAAATAAATTAGGTATATCCTCAAGGTTGTACTTCAAAGATGGGTCCTGCACTACATGATAAGGCATCTGTGGGTCCCTGAGAAACAACAAGAAGTAAGGAGAATCACGGATAGTCCGATTATATCCAGAGTTATAAGCCATCATAGCAACTGGTACCATTCTATGCCAGTGATTAGCGTTCTGGTCCACCATGGTTCGTATTATTTGAATGATGGTGCCATTTGCCCTCTCCACCAATCCATTAGAGGATGGGTGATAAGGAGTAATGTTCACATGTTTCATATGCAACAACCATGCCAATTCCTGAAACACCTTGTTAACAAATTCAGTCCCCCAATCAGTGACTAATTGTTGTGGAGTTCCATAAACACAAATGACTCGCTCCACAAACACCCTAGCCACCTCTTCGGCAGACTTAGACTTTAATGGTTCCACGATGAGAAATCGAGTCATCGCATCAATGAAAGTTAAGACATAATAATGCCCTTCCTCTGATCTATTTAGAGGACCAATCAAATCCATATGACACCTGACCCATGGTGCAGTGACATCGGGGAAACGGAGAAGCGGGCTTGAGCTGTCCCCCGAACGCTTCGAACGTATACCCTAGGTACACTGCAAAATTCCACGACATCTCTCTCCATCTGAGGCCAGTATGCAAACCGTCTCGTGCGAGTTAAAGTAATCTTGGTTCCACCATGACCAGATAACGGTAAGCAATGAGCTAGTCTAGGTGCAGAATGAACGCTATCTTCTGGGACTACAATTTGGAATACTTCCCCTATGCCAAATGACCGACTCTCCTTCTTATAGAGCAAACCGTCTGGCAACAAATGAAAGCAGTCTAACTTTGCTGGCAATTTTGGTACCTCCGTTGTCTCATTCCGCAAATAACTCTTTAATCTACCCCAAACTGGGTGTGCATCTTGCTGTCGCCTTATCTCAGTGACATCCCAATCTATTTTGTCTATTTCCACAGCGCCTGAACTCACAAGTAGTGCAACTTCATCTTCATCACTAGACTGAGTCGTTCTCAAACGGGATAGAGCATCCGCTACGACATTCTGCTGCCCTGGTAAATATTCAACCTTGATGTCATATTCGGCTACCTGGATTTGCCATCTTGCAATCCTCCCTGAAGCCGCATTTACATTAAACAACCGAGTAAGAGGTCGATGATCGGTCTGAATCAATATCTCATAACCCAAGATAAGTGGTCTGTTCACCTTCAACCCGTAAACAATGCTCAGCGCTTCCTGCTCTATCGTAGCATAGTTCAACTCTGCCTTGTTTAGAGCACGGCTGAAAAAAGTTAATGGCCGAAGGAACCCTTGATCATCTTTCTGTTGCAAAACTCCTCCAATCGCCGTACCGCTGGCGTCCGTAGTTAACACAAAAGGTCTATCAAAGCGAGGAAAATCTAGCAATACATCTTCCTCTTACTTCCGCTTAAGCTCACAAAATGCGCGGTGTGCCTCCTCACTCCACTCCATGCGCTCTGCGTGTTCTTCACGTCCCTTTTTCCACGAGCAAGTTTCGTGAGTGGTGCCGCTATCTGGGAGAAATTTTCCACATACCGGCGATAATAATTCACTAACTCCAAGAAACTCTGGAGTTCTTTTAAAGTACTAGGAACCGCAATATCTTGGATTGCACAGATTTTCTCTGGCTGAGGGCGTATTCCCTCAGTTGTGATGACATGGCCTAAAAAGGATACGTCCTGTTTAAAGAAACTACACTTTGGCAATTTAATAGTTAGCTTTGCCCCTTCAAGACGTCCCAAGACCTCATCTAGGTTATGTACATGAGCATCAAACGTCTTCCCATAAATGATAATGTCATCCAAAAAGGTATGGGTTATCTTTCCCGTGAGACCAATCATGACTTCATTAATTATACGCTGGAAAGAAGCCGGCGCATCTTTTAATGCAAAAGGAAGGTTACAATATTCCCAGTGCCCTTCAGGTGAGGAAAAGCCGTGAGAGGCTTAGACTCCTCATCCAAAGATATCTGGTGGTAACCCTGCTTTAAGTCTAAATTATTGAAGTACTTATTCTCACTTAACTGTGAAAGAATATGCTCAATATTGGGCAAAGGGTAAGGATCTGTAACTATCTGCTTATTTAAATGTCTAAAATCTAAGCAGATCCGCCAACCACCATCCTTCTTAACTACTGGAACTAGTGGTGAAGAATAAGGTGAACAAGAAGGCCTGATAATCCCCTGTCTACGTAAATCCTCAAGTTGCTTACGTACTTGATCATGCCACTTCGTTGGTATACGGTATGGCCTACAGTTCACTACCTGTCCATCCGCACATATGTGATGATAGAAGTAGGGTGAAGTAGTAAGTGGGTCCTCTGGTAACGCAAACACATTTGGGTGTTTCCTTATTAGCCTTTTTAGTGCTTCGTTTTCCCGGCTAGAAGGAATTGTTATTTGATCTACCTCCGCGTACAGTTTCCGGAGTCTATCCTCACTCATTACACTAGTGATCTGATCTCCCTCTGGACTCACTTGCTCCTCCCCCCACCTGACTTCTTCATAAAGGGATACAGTACCTACCCTAAATTCCCCATCTATAAATATCCTGTCAGGGGTTAAATTCGCATACGTGACAGTGAAACATGCTCCTTCCCCTGTTGCCCTATTATCCACTGGACTTACAATGCCTGGCCACAACACTGCCGCAATTGAACTACCAGTGTTTGGCATAAACATTCCTACCTCCCACCCACTTAATGCTGTCTTTAACGTTATTGCTCCGTATGTGTAAGGTTCCAGAATGTCTGTCTCATTCGTGACACACTGACTTGTCACAAAATCCGCTTCCTCCTTTTCCTCGGATGAAGGAACTGCTTCAGTTATCACAAAAGAAGGATTGAACTGTACACGAGAAACACTCCCTCCCTCGGTCACCAAATTAAGTTCCTCTTCCCCGACTTTTATACATAGCGGGTTGGCATTGATACTTAGGCTATGTGCGAATATGAAATCAACTCCCAAAATTATGGAAACGGCTGAGGGTAAGTCCCTCACTACCACAAATTCCTGATTATATTTTCTATCACCTAATTCTACCTGGAAATTCACCAATCCCAATATGTCCATTGCATCACTGCTAGCGGACACCAAACCACCGCCTCGATAAGGTCGGAGATTAGTATCAGGCCCTGACGCAATTTCATAGGTCTGTTGGCTAATCAAAGATTTACAAGCTCCTGTATCCAGAAGTATCTCACAATGTAAATTCCCACACACACCTTTTACCACCGCCAACCTCGCTAGTTCATCACTCGTAGTGGTAGTTACTAAGTTCCCCAACCCGATTCGTCCGATTTTTTTTTCTTCATCGGGTGACTTAGTCTTTTTTCAATTACACTGATCTGTACTATGTGTAGTACTCTGACATTCCCTACATCTAGCTACTGGCTGTCCAGGATTATCTACACGGACTGCACAGTGCTCAGCTCGATGTCCCATCATGGAGCAACGAAAACATTTAATCCTTTTCCTCTGCTCCTGTGACAAATTATCATACTTCCCCCGTTGAAGTGGTCTGTCCGCACGACACCATTTGGTGAAGTGCCCTGGCTTCCCGCACCTATGGCAATCATTATTGTCACGGGAACTTGAGCCACGTGAACCTTGATGCGTTTCTGTGCCACTCGCACTCGTACGATTCCTCGCCCCAGTGTTCGGCTGAACCTTTGGCCTCGGCGATGCACTCACACTGCCTGCACTCGGGTTCCCACTAGCAATCATTCCCTGTCTCTTTTCTTTCAATACATTGTCTTCTGACAGAGGCGAATTTGTCTTCTCTGCCCATTTGACTCCTTCCTTCGCTATTTCTACTGGGTTATTGTATCTGCTCTGAGGAATATTTGCAACATATTGTTTAGGAAACATGTCCAAAAAATTATTAACAATGATAAGATCCACTGATTCCCGGAAAGTTGCACGTACTCTAACAATCCTATCCCCCAGACTCTGTAACCTGTAGAAGTAGTGAAGTGGGGTTTCCCCGGGGTTCCTTTTTGCAGTAAGTAACTCTCGGTGTAGCATCTCCAAACTCTCCTCGGTGTAATACTGTTGCCGCACACCATTTTTGAACCTATCCCAGTCCCCACCAGATTCTCGGATTAAAATCTCCATAATCTCTTGCGCAGGACTGAGTGAAAATGTCCTAGCCACCTCCATTCTCCCTTTCGTAGTCCACTTCGTATCATCATCGGTCCTCATCTCTATGTCATTTAACTAGATTATAACATCTGGCTCCAATCGTTTTCCTGGATATTCCGTTGAGGAGCGATATTTTGAACTACAAAAATATTTCATAGCCCCCAATTGTTGTATGGGATTCTTACTATTATCTGAGATGGCCTGTGACAACTGCTGCGATAGCTGTGCAATATCTCCCCCAGTACTTCCCATAGTGGTTCCAACACCACTACCCGAAGCGTTAGGATTATTAGGTGGTGTACTCATTGTGTCAGAGTCTTCTGTGTCAGAATCGTCAGAAACAGAGTCAAAATCGACAGAAACAGAGTCAAAATCAGCAGAAACAGAGTCAGAATCGTCTGAATCAACTAATTCCTCAACTGGGTTTGGATCACCCTTCCAATCAGAATCACTCAATTGCAGAACAAATTAAAAGAAAAAAATATTCACTATTCACTATTTCTTCCTTCCAGTTCCTTTAAGTTATTTCCTTTAATTATTCAGAGTTGGGAATAACAATTAAAATAACTATATCCCACCGCTGCCACCAGATGTCGCGCCCTCCCTTAATACAGAAATCTCGGGAATATTATCCTCCCGTATTTAGTACTTTGGTAGCATGACTCATTAGACACTGGCAACGCGCGACTTCGGTCTTCACTATACACGTATACTCAGAACTGGGAACTGGAAGAAGTGAAAAAATGATATGGCTTTTCTAGGCTTTAATTATAAAAAAGGTATTCACAAGATATTTACATACATAAAATTCATGAGGTATTTTCCCACCTCATTTCACTTCATATAAAGTTCCGTGCTAGAAACCGCACTAAAACATCTACACTCAGTTCACTTTATTACTAACACTATATTAATTAATTAAAGTTCTCTAAGGTGACTCTTCCCTTGACCTTAAACTCTGAGCCTTCTACACCACATAGGCGAATGTCTGGCTGTTCAAGGAAACTGACGCGGTTGTGGTGGCGTTGAATGATGTCTAAGGAGGTATCAGAAATCAAGTTTACTATAGATCCGGTGTCCATGAACGACGTTGGTATGTCATTACTCCGTCCTAGAAAGACTAGACCTGAGGAAGTTATAGGTCCTACATGCGGATGGGGAGTTGGTGTCCTGTTGCTACGTCATATTGGTCCGATAGGGGCGCGGCGCTTCCCCCGACAGGTGGCGATTTAGGTAACAACACTTGTCTGTAGTGTGTGTTGTACTAGTCTTGTGATATTTGCATGTAGGACGACGCGAACGGGAAGGCGTACGCCATCTAGTTTGGGAGTAAGGCCGTGTGTTTACAGTCACAACTGTTTGCTCAATGTCCAGGTTTACCACAGTGCCAGGAGAGGATCGAGGACTGTCTGTTCTGTCGGACGCTGGATTGATCACGACCGGCAGTTGGAGAACAAAGTGTTGTACGTCTGCCTCGTATGGTTGAATGGGAACGGTATTGGTCTGGGGAAGTGGTAGTGTGACAGACCTGAGAGAGCAAGAGTCGGTCTGTGGCCTGACGCGTGTGGTTTGAACCTGTTCTTTCATGGATGGTTTTAGTGATCTGAACAATTTTATCCCCTGGATTGAAACCGATCGCAAGGGCTATTTCTCTCTGTTTAGGAATAAGCCAATGGAGGAATCTCAGGTAACCAAATAAATCTGCAAGGTTGTTGAGTGGAACCATAGGAGCTCCATTTACTTACTCTACCCATGTTGTGCCTATAAGTAATTGTCGGATCTCGTTACTAGTGGCTTTCATGGCAGCGGCTGCTTCGTGTAGTTTGGAATGTTGGGGGGGGGACGTGCAAATCCTCATCCATCTGGGTGAGGAGATTAGTGAACCCAATGAGAGATGCGGCATTGGAATGTTGGCAACAAAGTGTTATGAGTTTCTTACAGAAATCATCAAAGGTTGTTATGCCATCAAAATGTCCAGCACGGATCGCAGATCTGATATCCGATTTGCCTTGGTGTAAGCGACCCATGAGATAAGAGACTTTGAGGTTTTCATCTGTAATCCGCCGATTGTGGATGTCGGTTTCGACCTCTCTGAGAAAATCATAAACAGACCAAGTGGAGTCCTCGCCGGTAAATTTGGGACGATTGGCATTGTAGAGACAGATAGACTGGGGAGTAGGGGTTGTTAGGTTCATGGTTGGAAGCGTGGAAGTGATGGGAGTATGAGAGAGAGAGATGGTAGTGGTAGTTAAGTGTAAAGGAGACGAGAGGTGTGGTGCAGGAGAGTTAACAAGAGTGGTAGGAGTAAGTAGAGAATCAGGCAGTGTAGTAACAGGAGTAGAGTATGAGGTATCTGGATGGAGAGTATCTGGATGGGAAGTGTGTTGTGATGCGAGTAATGAAGTGGTGGGTGGTGAGGTAGGTCGTGGGTACGTGTGTCTGCTACGTAAATGAGTCACTGAATCGTCCTCGGCGGGTGGATTGTGATCATTGGTTGTTTCTTCGCTGAGAGGGGTTGGTGTAAGTTCCATATATTGAAAGTATGACATGTAGTCTGGCGACGTAATATAAGATGAGAGATGAGGAGTGATATATATATATTTACAGTATGAAGCTGAGGAAATGTACCATGAGGATGGAAATGGAAAAATATGGAGATGACGGAATGCTAGTTGCAATAAATAGTAGGTGAGATGTGAAATGAGTAATAAAGACTGGCGGTGAAGGTGAGTATGGAGTGAGGGGTGGAGATGAATTATGACAACAACACACAATCTGTAGAGAAAATCGGAGGATAATATCTATAGAAAGGCAATAATGGGTGGATGAAGGTATACTATTATAGTTATACGGCTGAATTGTGAACGAAGTGGAGAGGGGGTGGATGTCAGGCTAGGTGTATCAGCTGGCGGGAGACGATAGTGGTGGTGACGTCAGAGGCAGGCGGGCTGAGACTGGTTGTGAATACGGCTTGTAGTGGGTATGTAGGATGAGTCTTGGAAGAGGTGGAGTTTCTCACTGGGCTTGAGTCGATACGTGAATAGGAGGGTTGAGTGGTGGGGTGGGGGGTTAATCCGAACCAGATGGGAGGCACTGAGGGGTGGACAACTGTCTCCACAGGCAGATGCAAAGCTGGTGGGTGGCAGATGTGGCAGATGGCAGTGACGTGGCAGAGGCAGAGGGTGAACGGCAGACCCTGGAGAGGGCCACCGGTAGATGAACAGGTGTCTGAACAGGTGTCGGAACAGGGAAGACAGGTGCTGAGGGCGGCGACGTTGATAGTCGCAGCCTGGGTGGGGTTTTGGTCAATGTAGACTGTAGAGAACGGCACTTGTGAGGGGAATGGGACACCTGTAGATGCAGAGCCGGTATTACGCCACGAGAGTGAGGGAGATGCTGTAAGAGGCGGAGCGGCAAGGAGGTGTTTGTGGCACTAAAACACTGTAGGAGGCAGTCAGAAACGACGGTCCAAACACCGCTGCTACCAAAATGTAACACCCCTCTCTTGATGGTTGAAGGAAAGTCCTGGAGTAGCTGTTTACGGCCTTTAATTGTGAAGCACAGAGATATAGGTGTAGCTTCAGTAGCTGTTAGCCCTCGACTGCCCGGACATGCAGTTCGAGTTGTGCAGGCAAGCCTGGGAACGCTGCTTACTCTGCAGTTCTAGGATACAGTGGAGGGGGTGGGGGGGGCATACAGTGGGGGCATACAGTGAGGGAGACATATAATGGGCATACAGTGAGGGCATATATACATATACATATAAAGGGAATGGTACATACTTTACTGCCCATTACATCACATTATTACAGAGTGATTATGTCGTAGTTTGTAAATAGCACTGACAACCATATTACCACAGAAGCAAACCTTTTACCCCCTTCTCTCTCTCTGTCTGTGTAACTAGGTGTCTATAAATCAATATGGCATCAGTTCTCCACATCTGGCTTCCTCTCCAATAGCTGACATAAATCATCGACATCTTAAACTGGAACTACATTTTCTCTCCACGCCTAACACAATCCTCCTTCCAGTCCTGACAACTTTCCTTCAAAATTAGTCTGTTTTCCTCCATTTGTTGTTCTCTTTCAAAACTCTGATGTGGTTCTCCTTAATCTATCTCTTTATCTGTCTATCTACCTATTGCCAGACACCTTAATCCCGAAAAGGGGTGGCCACAAACAAATCGCCTCCATGTTGCCCTGTCACCCGCCATTTCATTGCCCTGCTCCCAGCTCACATCCCCCTCTCTCATATACCTTTCCATTACATCCCTCCATTTCATCCTTGGCCTCCCCTCCCTCTCCCCCCTTCCACCTCACTCACATACACTCTTCTCGTCAGTCTCTCACTCTCCATCCTCTCCACATGGCCAGACCACCTCAGTGTGTTTCTCCGAATCCCTCTTATCACATCCACATCCACACCACAATACTCCTTCATTTCCTCATTTGTCAGTCTGTCTCCATGTGACTCCACATGCTCCTCTCAAATAACTCATTTCCACTGCTCTCACTTTTGATTTCTGTCCCTCCAACGAGGTCCAAGCTTCCTTTCTATACGTTAGAGTTGGTATCATAACACTGCCATGCAGTAGCTTTTTCACTTCCATGCTCACTTTCCTGTTTCATACCACTGCTTTGAAGGAACCAGCAACCTTTCTTCCCTGTTTTACCCTTTCAAGCACTTCACCCTCCCTCTAAACTTCCATCCTTACTCATCACACTACCCAAGTACTTAAACACACTCACATTTTTCATTTCCTCCTCATCCAACCTCACTGAACATTCACTGACTTCACTTCGCTCAAAGACCATAACTTTACTCTTCGCTACATTTACCTTTAGATTCTGTTTCTTTCACACTCTCCTAAACTCATTCACCAAGCCTTGCAACTCCCCTTCGTCTTCACTTAACATCACAGTATCATCTGCAAACAACAGTACGGGGAGTTTCCAAACTCTGCCCTCTCTCACTAGGGCCGCTCGAACATCCACTGCACTACCCTGTATCTCTTTTATAACTCCATCCATATACAGATTGAACAACCATGGAGACAGTCCTTGTTTCAGTCCAACCTTCAAATAGAAAAATTCACTCAATACACTATCCACATTCACCGCAGCCTTAGCACCGTCATACATATTCTTCATGGCCTAAAACAACTCTCATCTACTCCATATATTCTTAATACTTTCCACAGTCCTCGTCTATCCACCCTATCATATGTGTTCTCCAAATCCATGAACGCAGCATACAACTTCTTTCCATTCTCTAGAACCTTTTCCACTAAATATCTAGGAATGAATACCTGATCTACACAACCTCTTCCCTTCCTAAAACCTCCCTGTTCTTCTCCAACTATTTCCACTGTTATTTTCGTAACTCTGTCAATAAGTATCCTGCCATATCCTTTTCCTATTACACTAAGAACACAAATGCCCCTATGATTACTACACACTTCTTTTCCCCCATTTCCTTTGTACAGGGGATTATTTATACCTGACTTCCAATCCTCCGCGCTTCTACCTTCCTAGGGCTTTCTCCATGTTAACTTTTTTCTTTGCTCCCTAATCTGATTTCATCTAAAAATCTTACCTCAGTCTATCATATCTTAACGTCATACCCAGTATCACATTCCCTCCACTCCTAACATCACCTGTAAAGCACATCACCTCTGTAACAATTACATGTTTTCAGATATGGCTGCCAGAAATTATAGCCTTGCTCACAACTTTACACACACAGTTGTAATGCTACAGGTCTTATAACTGGTAGACGGGAGTTCGAGCCTCGCTCAGGTTGCGAAAAGTTTCACTGACGAAGTGGGTGGTTACTGTCCCCCTTGAGCAAGGGGATGGGTGTGTGCGTGTGTGAAGGTCACAGCCTTAACCATAGATCGGACTATATGAGCTCTCAGCTCCCTTCCGGGAGGGTAAAAGCTGACGATCACTACCATCAAGTGATCCTGACCGACCCGGTGAGTTACACACACACACACACACACACACACGCACACACACACACACATCTTCACATTATCACCTAAAAGGTATATAACAATTAGCATCGTACCCTCAGTATCACACACAAGTACTGCTGTTTTTCTTACACACACACACACACATTGAGTGGCCTTATGCCACTGTGAGGCTGTCAGTGCATTAGCGTGTCACCAGTCATAATGGCAGCGTCAGCAGACACCACTACCACCACAGCACCGTTATGCACACTCACAGGCAGAATCGCTCTCGTTACAGGTAACATTGCATGCACTTCATCATATACAGGAGCTTGACTTCCTCTACAGAATGAAGGATTTATTAATATGTTTTGCAATTTTTCCAAGGCACTGGAGAGGGATGCCTTCAAGTGGTCGCACTGATATAACCAGTCGGCTAAACTGCCTGGTAATACAAACGTTCCTCAGATATTTCCCTATCCCCCGAAAGTTGGATGGTGGACTGTCTGAGAAACACAATTTCATCCTTTAGTCCACCAGGTTCACGATACAGATGAACCTGGGGCTACGAGGACAACAAGTATTACTGCTGCTACCGCAAGATGGCCATTGTTTTTATTGGAGAGCGTTCCTGTAGTGATGGGTAATTGAGGTTATGTCTTACACCACCATTTTGAAAGGTCTCGTAAACTACATAGGAGGGTCTGCAAGTAGCAAGAATATTAGGGAAAAATACGTTTTTGGTATGGACGGGTTAATTGTTCTGCCTCAAAATTTAATAGATTTAAGTAAGATATTTTAAATTAATAAATGCTTATCGCTGGAAATGGAACGCAACCTTATGGTAAGTTCTTCAGTACGAGAAGTCTTCCCTTAAGCCGAATATAATTTTGAGATAGCCACAGTATAGCAAATTTCTTACTTGGCTTGAAGGGGCTAATGATGAAGACCGTTTGATATTTCATTCCAGCTAACGCTAGAGGATTTAATATAGCTTAGGGTGATTGAAGATGATGAATATTCAAACAATGTGCTGATCGCCTTTTTAATGTTGTTGTAGCCGTTATAATTTTTTGTAAAAACTTTTTTAGATAATTTTATGATGGAAATACCAACAGAAATAAATAAACCCGTTGAGAAACCAGCATAATAATTAATGTTTTCAATTATGAGACCTATAGGCGGGTATTTATTAAAGCTCTAAAGTCCTTAGGATGACTCGTAAATCCTTATGAGTGCCCCTACACACAGGAGAAATCCCAAGAGGTATTTGTAGAAACACGTAAGTGCTTTGACTCCTCACATTTGGGGGCCCAGTTAGGAATGATGGGCAGCTGTCACAAGGACTTAAGGGTGTCTCACAAGCTTTACAGGGTTCAAGATGGCGACCAACAGCAACTTCATATTCATCGCTCACGACATTTTAGCCCTCGCAAACATGTGTGATATGTAGAATGATGGTGCACACACGCATACACACACACACACACACACACACACACACACATACACACTCCAGGAGGTCTACTATCTTGAAGCAATGATGTTAAATTCCTTGAGAATATCTCGTATTCAGTTTCTAATACCCTTCATCCAAAGACAGTAACTAGTTGGTGTCCATACACCCGATGAAGCGAGCAAAGCTAATGGTGGGTGTACTTTATCTACTCTTTTGATCTCGGGTAAAGCAAAATTTTGTTTGAACATAACTATTACTGAACAACACAGGTTCTTCTGCCATAACTGACTAGCTACTTTATAGTACCTACTGATTGTATATCATTCTTTACAATCTGGTAACCATTTATATTGCTGTTTAGACTTTCTTATGAAAATTTTGAAGAGGCGAGTGTAATACACTGATAGGTACTGGGCACTGAATAAATACTTGAGATACAACATGTAGGT
>JAGKTI010001856.1:30314-54169 GCA_018397915.1 Birgus latro | reverse complement strand
TATTCAATTGTTCGAGCACGCGAAGTGAATGAAAACACCAAATTCTGTCACAGTTTGGACCCGTGAAATATGTACCTGAGGAAAAAAATTATCACTTCAATAGGAAATGGGGGCAGGGGTATGGAGGAAAACTTTGTAGTACAGTAGCGAAATTTTGGGGGTATCTCCACCAATTTTGAAGTTACAAGAAAGATAAACATCAATTTGGAAATCGCCTAAAAATTCTTTTTTTTCCCATTTCATAGACAACTCGTAATTCCCAATATTTTTCCATAAATCGAGGAAACGATTTTTTATTAGGCAGATTTGCGTAACAGCAAGCTGAGCAAGGAATAACAGTTTAAGGTTGCTTGAGTAGTGTAGCAGTACAATGAGTTCTCGATAAACGAAAGGGATAGGGACAAAAACAAACATTCTTTATTAGAAAATTTCGTATATCGGAACGATTTTCCCTATTGAATTATGCATAGAAATGGGGGGATGCATTCCAGGACCTCCTCGGACCCCCCAACCTAAACTTTACCCCTCCTATTTTGAAGTAACTAATACCTGCAGAAGTAAGTAATACCTGTTATGTAGAGAACGAGGTGGCTATTTTCTTGTACATCGGTTTTTGGTCACAGTCGCAATTGTGGAAGCTGCAAGGCCTAAAGCATGCCCAGTCTCCGAGACTCCCTGCCCCTCCTTGTGGCATCTTATAATTTCCAATTTTCCCTCCAGAGTTAGAGTACGATGCTGCTGCTTCTTTGCAGTGGGCTCCTCCAATGCTGGAGATGATGCATGGCGCTTCGGAGGCATGTCCAAACAGTATGAAAAAGTGTAGAGCTGCGGAAATATCCTCACGTACAACGACACTGTGAGGAGGGAAGTGGACTACCAAGAAAATTCGCCATGAAGTCAGTTTGCTGTCAGACAATTCCCCATCAAAACATGGACTATTTCCCGTCAGGACAATTCATGCCCAAGACGATTCCCTGTCATTCCATAAATATATTTAACCTGAGGAGTCCCGTCGACGTACGGATACTTTGTAACATTTTGTCACGGCTACACCCATCTACATACCCGTACGTTACGCAATTGCACAGTCAGTCATTTGCACATTTTTTCAAGTTTCACGGGTGATTTTTGGTAGGCATATGTGGGAGACCTTCCTCTATCTGCTGTCAAGTTGGGATACTGCCTGGCCCCACCTGACCCCCCCTCCCCCCCCCACACGGCGCAATTCCCCTGTTAGCAGTGATCTGGCCAATAAAGACATGTCGCACCACAGTCTCTCCAATGACGAAATTCAAGGTGAAAGTGATTCCTGAGGTGGAGGACAAAGAAATAAAGAAGCTAGAGCAAGAAACAAACAAAAGTGATGACGTGATAATGTAAAGGAAGGTGCCATATGTGGATCTGTTTGGTGACTGAACAATGCTTATATTGCCTATATAATTGTGTGAAAACTAATATAGTCTTGTACTACACATAAATTCGTACCAAATAAATAAATAAATTTGTAATTTAAAATGAATTAGTTAACCCTCCCATAGTTCGATTTCTTTGAAGCCAGATACCCTAAGCGAGAGCAAAAGGTAAAGGTGACTGCCACCTGAAGGAACATTTATAAGCTCAGGAGGGCGATTTCTCTATGAATATTCGATGTTTCTCACCAAAAACGTAGGTTTGAGCGGAAAAAAAAATCCGTAATTGCTCAGGACTGGAGGGTATCGGAGGTAAGAAATCAGTCGGGACGTGGTGTGTTAATATTAATTGATTAATACTATAATAACTAATTTCATGTGGACCCATCAAGGTCTATGTTCACTGAATAGCATAGGCTTTGGATATTATTTATAATTTGAACTTGTAGTCAATAATTAACATGCTTTTACCTCACAGAAGTCGACTTTGAATTATAATCTGGCATCTCCCATAGCTGTCCTCAGTAATTTTTATTGTAATTTTTCGATGCAGTAGGTTGAGATTGATTGATTAGCTGAGAATGTAGACGTAAAATGAAGATTACTCGTATAATTTTAGAGAATGTTGATCATTCACTTGAGGTTATTAGGCATTTATATAAATGCCAATGTCTCATACGTAGCCTGATGTTAAACGATGAAGCGAAACACTGTACGTCACCTGATTCACGTTTCAGTATACTAATATTTTTTTTCCGTTAATACCAACTATTTGATGCCATATTTTACATTTATTATAAAACGAGTAAACCGTCATCACCTTTATAACTCATATAACTCGAAAACTATTGTACTTGCTAAATTAACTAATATACAGGGTGTTTCGTAATTGTTGCATCAAATTTAGAGGGTCAAGCAGAGATACTACCTGGCCCCACCTATCCCCCCTTCCCCTCTCCCCCCTCCCCCCACACTGGGCAATTCACCTGTTAGCAGTAACCTGGCCAGTAATGATATGTTGCCCCATGGTCTCTCCAATGACGAAATTCATGGTGAAAGTGATTCCTGAGGTGGAGGACAAAGAGAGGTAGAAACAAACAGAAGTGATGAGGTGGTAATGTCGTAAAGGAAGACGCCATATACTGGGGTTTTGGGTAAGTGAACAATGCTTTCATTGCCTACATTTTTGTGTGAAAACCAATATAGGCTTGTACTACACATAAATTCGTACCAAATAAATAAATAAATACGTAATTTAAAGTGGCTTGAGTTAGTTAACCCTTCCATAGTTCGTTTTCTGTAGCCAGGTACCCTGTAAATGAAGGAAAATGTAAGGCTAAATGACAGCTGTATCAACGTTTTTAAGCTCAGGAGGGCGATTTCACTATGAATTTTCGATGTTTCTCACAAAAAGCGGAGGTTTGAGCCAAAATAAAAAAAATGAAAATAGGTCGGGATCTGGGGGTAGGCTGGGCTGGGTAAAAATCCGGCCAGACTGGGCGGGTTAAGAAAAATAAACCTTAGACAGCATTCAACCTATCAAAAGAAACCAGATCACTATAAGACACATAACCATGTGGAATTTCATGACTCTATAGTGGATACTTTTTGAGATCTGACCCAAAAATGAAATCTCTTCGCTCGGCCAGTCGCCTTCCCATCAACTCAGTGGACAGATTCCTATTGTTCCCAGTGATAAAAACACCCCCCTCTGACTTTCTCTGGTGGAGGGTAAAAAAATAATCTGCTACAATGAATGTGTTTGTACTATTGTTATGTGCAGTTGTAAGGGGGGCATCCAAACAAGGACGAACTTGCCTCATGCCAGATAGACTATTTAACCATGGCAATTTAAAGATTACACAACTCTGCATGATTTTTGATGATTGAATGTTTACACATTTTCTCTATTCTGTGTAACACCCCTCTCTTGATGGTGGAAGGAAAGTCCTGGAGTAGCTATTTATGCCCTTTAATTGTGGAGCACAGAGATAAGATGCTGCCTGTCTAGAAGTTAGCTCTCGACTGCAGGGACATATGGCATTGGTTGGTGTTTGAGCCTGGGAACACCTGTTGACGTCTGCAGTTCTAAGATACAGTGGGGGCACACAGTGGGGGCACACAGTGGGGGCACACAGTGGGGGCATATATACATGTACATATAAAGGGAATGGTACAATACTCCCCCTGGTGGTGGAGATGGTGTCTCCTGACACTAGAGAGGAGGTATATGGGGTGGTTCATATGACTAAGGGAGGCGGGAGATTTGTACAAGTAGGGAGTATGATACAGGGGAAGGAAAGAGGGATTATGATACATGGGATGGTAGGGAGTAAGTATGATACAGGGGTCGGAGGGAGGACATGGCCATGTCAAGGGGATGTAAACTAGGGATATACATTGTTACAAGGGGAGGTATGTTGAAATAGATACACAGAGTCATGTTGGTATATGATACAAGGAGTAAATAGAGTATGCGTTCACGCATGTTCTGATATCTATATTAGTACTGTAGATCACTCTTGTGAAATAAGGTACAGATGTCTTTCCATTTTTTTTTCCATGTTAGTTTCTATATGTCACACATTTCTGTATCAGAGATATGCCAGCATTTGCTGGTGGTACTTTTTCTGTCCACAGTTTATGCAACTTATCAGGTGGCATTGGTAGTCACTGAATGCGAGGGCACTTAATCTTGGGTAGGGCGCACTATGCCAGTAGCAATTCTGATTTCCTGTAGTCTGCATTCCATTTTCCGGACACAACAGTACACTGCACAGACCACGAGGAGAAAACCTATGAAAGAGATGACCACAGGGGGAAACACAACGGTTGGATGAACCCATGAACGGCTGATGGCCAGAGAAAATTGATCCATAATGAAGTCACTGTCGTTGAGGAATGTTAGCATACATATGTTGGGGGAGATAACGGTAATGTTAGTAGATGGCAGGTTGAAAGGCATGTCAATTGGTTGGAAGATGTCATAGGAGTGTTTACGGACTGATTGGTGGTGGCGTAAGTGATGACTGACTCTGATTTGACGGTACAAGAGTCCAGTGTTTTATACAGACCAATAGCAGGTACGGAGCAGACCGAAGTTCCAGGACACATGATGGTCACAGAGACAGGAACAGTAAAGAAGAAGTACTGGACATGGTTGAGGTGAGCATAGTGGACTGGGAGTACAAGAGCTGGAACAAAGGAACAGGCCGAGTATATGGAATGGTTACGAACTAAAGCAGACTCACAGGGTGTAGCACTGCTAAGGAAGATAGCGAAATGGTTGGAAGCACAGAGACAAGAGCTAGGGGTAAGGGAGGAACACTGCTGGAGGTCTGTGGTAGAAAGGAAGGCAAGTGAAAGATAGTCATGTGAGAGGAGGAAATATTCTGAAGGAACAGAGACTTGCAATAAGGAGTTGGTGTATCGGAAGGGGAAGGGAATGATGTGGAAAAGGTCGAAGGTGATGTCAGAACGGAGAGGGATATGGACGACGACGTATTTGGTGAGAAGAGTGGCCTCGAGAACTGGATAGTAATATTCGAGAGAGGAGTAGGGGAGTACTCGGGAGAAACCAAAAGTAGAGTGAGACCATTCTGATACAGAGCGGAGAGCTGAGATAGGTACTAAGTCTGCAGTGACACGTCCATTAATAGCATCGACTAGGATACGAACCAAGGTAGTGACCTGAGAGAACAGAGAGTCAATGGCTAGTTGGAGATTATCCATGTTGAGTTTGAGATAAAAGAACTGAGAAATAACTTTGAGATTAGAGAGGTGTTTTAAGATGTCGGTGAAGTTGTTCAGAGTGTAAGTTACTTCATTTAGGTGGGTTGTACTCTTCTGTAACACAGTGTGTTGGACCTTGATGACTCGACGTTGAGATTCTAGTGTGGAAGCTAAATGAGCAAGGTCAGATTTGAGGCCTGAAAGGTCACGGGCTGTAGCGACGCCAAACAAGCCACTTAGAATCTCACCTCCGAGGTCAAAGGGACCTCGATCCACACGAGAACGACCTACGGGTGGCTGAATGGAGACTGTGTCAGTGAGGTCAGTGATTTTACCAGAAATGTATCGCAACTGCCAGGAGAGTGGGAGGAAAAGATGATATAAATACTGATTTGGTTTGTGTTTCCCCATGAGGGCTGTGAGGTGGGTCTTGATTTTGTGGAGCTGGTGCGCGAAGGCAGGCAGGGTGATGGCTACATCGGCAAGGGGCCCAAGATCGTAGTGCAGGGATACTACACCTTCAATCAGCATTACCTCGCCTCCCGAGCCGACCAAGGCCCCGGGACATGCTCCACCATCTTCCTCACCGGACCCAGACCCTAGGAGGGTCAGCACTGCCAGCAGTTAGACCACTAACATTATATCTACAAGATTAGGTGAGAATTAATGGGAGAGTTCCTGGACAGGTTGATGGGCAGAGTTTGGATCGATATTGATTGGGTGATGAATGAGTAGGTGTAGGTGGAGATGAAGGAGACTGTTGGATAGGAGGAGATGGGGTAGATTAAGGGATTTGTGGAGTAGGAGGGAGAGCAGTAGGTTGTGCAAGTGTTTATTCAGTAATCGATGGGGGCCGGTAAATTTGTCATCCAATTTAGAGGTGTGCGTATGGGAATGAGCAAAGACTAGATCAGCGACGTTGATAGTGATAGGAGAGGCAGAGTTATGTTGGCGTTGTATCATATCCTCCTTAGATGAAGCGAGATTGGATGTTACATACTGATGGATTGTTTGGAAGTTGGCCAATTTTACTTTGACATAATCATCCATGTTATAGATGTGGTCTGGCTTTGAGGATAACAGGGTGTATGGCAGGTGTTTGTCAAAACCAAAGAGGACAAAGAAGGGAGATACGCAAATGGAAGCGTTGATGGAGATATTGATTGAGGATGCCACTTGAGGAATCCAGTCATCTCATGACGAGCTATGGGAGCCTAAGTGTCTGAGGCATTCTAAGATTTTTCTATTGTGGCACTCTACAAGGCCATTAGAAGCTGGATGGTTAGGTATGACACTGCATTTATTAATTTTAAAGCAGCGACAGACCTCCTCCAGGAGGCTATTGTTGAACTCAGTACAGTTGTCAGTGAGGATGGTATGTGGTGTACTGAACGGGCAAATTACATGATCTACGATGGCACGTGCAACACTCTTCGCTGTCTTATCTGAGAGGGGTACGAGGACACAGTAGGATGAAAAGTGGTCGACTGCTACAAACAAATACTCTGCGCCTGATTCTGTAAGAGGGAGTTTTAGAAGATCGATGGACACTGTTTCCCATGGGCGTGACGGGATTGGATATTGTAAGAGCGGTGCAGGTAAGCTGGTGGAACCTTTGTGGCGGTGGCACAAGATGCAAGAGTCACAGTGCGCATTGATATCGCGACGCATGGTTGGTCAATGGTACTCGAGACGTGCTTGGCGCAAGCATCGGTCTTTACCTGGATGGGATGCGTGAGGTGTATCATGAACGATGTGAAGGACCGCAGATATCAGGTCAGTAGGGACAACGAGTTGGTGTACTTCTCTGTTGGGTAAATCCTTCCCTCTAAGGAATGTTTTTCTGTACAAAAGACCATCTTTTAGTATGAACTCATCTAGTGGTATTGGTAGATCAGGTAATGTTGACGCATCTCCTGATTCGAGGAAATAAACTACTTGGGACCACATGGCATCTTTGCGCTGAGAGTTTTGAACATCCTCCGATGTTAAGGTTGTGCTGTCAGTGGTCTAGGGCTGCCGGGACGTGACAGGTGCGGCTACATGACGTGGGAGGGTGTCTGCGACTACATTCGATTTTCCTGGGACATACTGAAAAGTGGGATTGAAGTCCTGGATGGTGATGGACCATCTAGCTAACCTACTGGTGAGGTTGCGTCCCTTAAACAAATCACATAGAGGAAGGTGGTCTGTTTGGATATGCACTGGGTAACCATATACTGTGTCTCTGAAATGTTTCAAGGACTAGTCTACTGCCAAAGCTTCAAAATCGGTGACAATGTAATTACGTTCAGCGGTGGTAAGTGCGTGACTAGCATACGCTATTACACGCTTCCTGTATGCTTGATCTAGTTGCATTAAAACTGCACCAAGTCCTGTGCCTGAGGCGTCTGTGCATAGAAGAATGGGTTTGGTATAATCAGGGAATGCTAAAATTGGGGCATTGACAAGAGCTGTCTTTAGCGCTTGGAAAGCCTGGGACTGATCGCTAGTCCATACAAAGGATACATTTCTCCTTAGTAAGTGGGTTAGAGAAGATGTGATCTTTGCATAGTCTTTAATGAATCTACAAAGTTACCACTTAGGCCTAGGAAACTTCTGACGGCATCGGTAGTGGTAGGTTCTGGGAAATTGATGATCGCCTTAGTTTTGTCGTCATTAGTATGAATGCCTTGTGCGTCGACAACATGTCTTAGAAAGTGGATTTTCTTTCTCAGGAAGTCACATTTACTGAGGTTGATTTTCAGGCCTGCTAGCTGTAAGCGTTCCAATACTTGTTGTAGTTTGGCAAAATGGTCAGGGACTGATTGACTTACAACAATGATGTCATCTAGGTAAGCAAAAAGAGTGTGTCCCATCATGCCACTAAAGACTGAATGGATAAGTCGCATGAATACTGAAGCAGCATTTCTCAAACCAAAAGGAAGTCTCTTAAACTGAAAGTGTCCGGAAGGGGTGCTGAAGGCTGTAACTGGGCAAGAGGATTCTTCCATTTTGACCTGCCAGTAACCACTGAGGAGGTCTAGGGATGAAAAAAAAAACTGCATTTTTTTTCCACCTAGTGATTCAAGCAAATCTGTGAGGACAGGTAATGGGAAACGGTCTGGAACGGTTACGGAGTTTACTTTACGGTAGTCTACTACTAGTCTAAAGTTGCCGTCCTTATTTGGGACTAAGAAAAGAGGGCTATTCCATGGACTGACGGAGGGTTTGATAATGTCCTGAACTAACATTTTCTGTACCATCTGACCTGTCTGTTTTCTCAAGCTGTGAGGTAACCGATTGACTAAGTCTGTCTTACCCATTTGTTCTCCGGGTAAGGCTACCACATTTCTGTAAGCGTGCAAAAGGTCGAGCAGTTGAGATTTATGCTGTGGAAAATCTTTGCAAGTCAGATTTGAGAGCAGGTCAGGTGAACGAGTCATAGCAGATGCCGTAGAGTTAATGGCACATATACCTGTTGGTTGACTATCATCATCATCTGTATGAACAGCAGGGATAGAGGATTCCTGGCACACCATTTCGGCCGCTGGGTATACTTGGAAATCACCGATCTTTACACCACTTTTAAGTTTTAGTGGAGCATTCGCGACATTGAGCAAGTATAGATAACATAGGCTGTTCTCTAAGATCGTGTACCAGGCTGACTCATAAGTTAAGCCATTTACACAACACGTCTCAGGTAGTGTTAGTACATCCTCTCCTTCTTTTGCACCTACAACACGAGCAGAGACTTTTGTGAACTCATGCGGTAACAAAATTGTGCACATATTCGTTACTGCACGCCTCGTCTCTGCGTGTTGGAGAACATCAGTCAGACTTTGTGAGGTAGGTAACTGAGACATGTCTGAGTCGGCTGTAGTGCTTCGTTAGAGGAGGCTGGAAGAGCATTTTCTGAATGCTGAGAGAATGTATCATCAGGTGTTTCATTGCTCTCACTCAGCAATGGAATGATCTCTGTATCCTCGAGTGATGATGATGAAGATGACGGCTCCGCTTGTTCTGTACTCTTAGGGAGTGCGAGAGTCAGGGGGGACTGAATGACTAAATTTACTGGCAGTACAGGATGGGGACATTCCATACTGTAGACTGGGAACCCAGAAATGTCTATACTACTACAGGCAGGTAATAATGCAATGGAGTGTTGTGCCATGGTGGGTACACCAATAAACGCATCTGCTGGATATTTCAGTTCGTTAGTAACATGAAATTCTACTGGGAAAGGGAGCAAGGCGCTGTCTAGTTGTACTTCTAAGGTGACTCTTCCCTTGACCTTAAACTCGGAGCCTTCTACGCTGCATAGGCGAATGTCAGGCGGCTCAAGGAAACTGACATGATTGCGGTGGTGCTGAATGATGTCTAAGGAGGTATCGGAAATCAAGTTTACTATAGATCTGGTGTTCATGAAGAACGACGTTGGTATGTCATTACTACATCCTACAATGACTAGACCTGAGGAAGTTATAGGTCCTACATGGCGGATGGGGAGTTGGTGTTCTGTTGCTACGTTATATTGGTCCAATACGGGCGTGGCGCTTCCCCCGACTAGTGGCGATTTAGGTAACGACACTCGTCTGTAGTGTGTGTCGTACTAGTCTTGTGATATTTGCATGTAGGGCGACGCGAACGGGAAGGTGTACGCCGTCTAGTTTGGGAGTAAGGCCGTGTGTGTTTACAGTCGCAACTGTTTGCTCGATGTCCGGGTTTACCACAGTTCCAGCAGAGGATTGATGAATGTCTGTTCTGTCGGACGCTAGATTGATCACGACCGGCGGTTGGAGAACGATGTGTGGCAGGTTTGCCTCGTGTGGTTGAATGGGAACGGTATTGGTCTGGCGGAGTGGAATTGTGACAGACTTGAGAGACCAAGGGGTGGTCTGTGGCCTGACGCGTGTAGTTTGAACCTGTTCTTTCATGGATGGTTTTAGTGATCTGAGCAATTTTATCTCCTGGATTAAAACCAATCGCCAGGGCTATTTCTCTCTGTTTAGGAATAAGCCAATGAAGGAATCTCAGGGAACCAAATAAATCTGCAAGGCTGTTGAGTGAAACCATAGGAGCTTCATCTACGTCCTGTACCCATTTCGTGCCTAAAAGTAATTGGCGGATCTCGCTACTAGTGGTTTTCATGGCAGCGGCTGCTTTGCGCAGTTTGGCATGTGGGGGGGGGACTTGCAAATCCTCATCCATCTGGTTGAGGAGATTAGTGAAACCAATGAGAGATGCGGCATTGGAATGTTGGCAACAAAGTGTTATGAGTTCCTTATGGAAATCATCAAAGGTTGTTATGCCATCAAAATGTCCAGCACGGATCGCGGATCCGATATCTGATTTGCCTTGGTGAAAGCGACCCATGAGATAAGAGATTTTGAGGTTTACACCTGTAATTCGCCAATTGTGGATTTCGGTTTCGACCTCTCTTAGAAAATCATAAACAGACCAAGTTGAGTCCTCGCCGGTAAATTTGGGACGATTGGCATCGTCGAGATAGATAAATTGGGGAGTAGGGGTTGTTTGGTTCATAGTTGGAAGCGTGGAAGAGATTGAAGTAGGGGATTGAGAGAGAGAGAGAAGGTAGTGGTAGTTAAGTGTAGGGAGATAAGAGATGAAGTGGGGCAAGAGAGTGAACGATAGTGGAAGGAGCAGGGATAGAAGAAAGCTGAGTAGAGTCAGCGGTAGAGTAGAGGCCCATAATCTCTGAGTCGTGTGAGAGAGAGGGCAGTGGTAATGTGGGTGCAGACCTGACGTCTCGCCTGTTGGCCCCACAGGACATAATATGTCTAGGGTCTGTACATACATATGTACCGTAGGTTATAAGCCTACAGTCACGGCGATCCCAACCATGGACACCGATGACGGATGGGCAGTCGCGTCGATCCCAACCGCAGACACCGACGACGAGCCCTTATTAGTCGTAAGTGTAGGGCTTGTACATACTGTACGTACTGTAGGTTAAGGGGGAAGTTCGAGACCCCCGCAGAGGCAATCTGAGGCTGTGTCTGAATTACCTTTTGGTGTATCTCGAGCTGTGGGCCTCTCTGAGGATTCCTGGAGAATACACAATATCCACATGAGTGTTCACACCCATGCAGGGTATTAAAATGTGACCTGCCTAAGTTTGCATAGGGATTCTCGACTTACCTTTACTAGCTATAAGTGTATAGTTATAAGTGCGCAGTCACAGCGATCCCAACCTTGGACACTGATGACGAACGGGCAGTCGCGGCGATCCCAACCGTGGACACCGACGACGAGCCCTTTGTAGCAATAGGTGAGTAGTTATAAGCAAGCAGTCGCAGTGATCCCAACCGTGGACACCGATGACGAACGGGCACTCGCGGCGATCCCAACTGCGGACCCCGACGACGAGCCCTTTATTAGCCATAAGTATAAGTTATAAAGGGCAAGTATTAAAAAAATAATGGCGACCTCAAATGTACGAAACTCTTGCTGTCAGTTGATTTTCAGCTGAAGTCTACTTTCTACTGTATATGGATTGATTGCTGGGCAGATGGTAATTGTAATTTAGTACAAATTGTTTGTCACATTGACACTATTGATGCTCCACCTTGACTCATTCCACAGGTACAGCGAGGGGTGTAGCAGTTTTGACTTGCGGGTCAGTTGGCTATCTCTGCCACACGCTGCCACCTCTTCTCCTCTGCCATTGTTGCCTTTACTGTATTATTGATTTGTATCATTATCACTTTACACGTAGGTACAGTTACACTACAAGTGTCACACCTACACCGTGTATCACATACACCACGAAACATAACAATTAGTTGTCAATGTAAATGTAACGAACTTTTGCTCAGTTTGACCTGAGTACAGGATTTTTCACCGTCGTCACGGAGTTTTTCCCTCAAGCTTGCTTCTCTTAACGTAAATACGAGGTTTTTAAGCTCATGAGCGACAGTGCTTTTCTCCTGTAGCAGGATAGCACACACACACCACAGTGTGAATCTTGTGTGACTGAGCTAGGTTATATATATACATATGTAGTCTTAAATTTTTGCAAGGAAAAATTCGATTTTCCAGGGGTGTAATGGGTGTAATGTCACGAATTTCCTACATCGTGAAATTATGTATCGTAAATCGTGACATGGATTGATTTTGCGTGAGCGACGAATAGTTCTGAAATGCATGAGATTTCGCTCATTCTCTTAACAGTCCGCTTCTGTACTTATATTTGCATCAAGTTGTCAAAGCTTTCGTCATTCTCTAGCGAGTGACTGTCTTTATGTGCAGATTGTGCGTTCCTCTGAATGATGATTCTGAACTGTCGTTTCTTTGCACTTGCCTGTCTGGCCGTTGGTTGGCCATGCCCTTTTCACACGATGCATCTGGGTAGATCAAGCATCGAGTTAGTCGTCCCTTAGTAGTCAAGGAGAGTGGAAGTGCTGTGCGCAAAACTCGAGCGGGTCTCTTTTCTTAGCGATCTCAGAAGTCTCGGCTGTATCGGCATGAATTCCCGAAGCTTCCACCAGCCTGGTGATTGACTGTATTAGCGGCGGTCTCATTTCTATTGATTAGTATTTCTTTTGTTATTCCTAGGCTTAAGCTTTTTGGTTTTTAGCTCAGTGTATCATTTAGCTATTGGTTTTGAGTGCCTGAGTGAGTGCATTTCCCTTTCTTTGATTTTGAATAGATTCATGTAACGTAAATTTATTTTCATATAATTAATAAATTTACAGTTCGTGTTCTTGAGCTTTGTTAAATGTAACAGTCGTGTTTGATTTCCCCACATATTTAGTACACTTTTGCTACTCCAAGTTAGCACAACTACTTATATTAATCACGACTGGTACTTAGGCCAGCTCTTTGTATTAATTCTTAAATCCGTTGTGCCAGCTAGGAGTTTGCCTCAGCCAAGACCCTGTTTATTATTATTAATTTATGAATGTTAAGGGGTGAACTAACTTTCTCAGAGGCCAACAGTACAGTAATACAGCCTTCTTGAGCATTTAGTCTCTGCTGTGTACACTTGAGAAAGTTTATAAAATTCTCGACTCAAGAGAATTGGTGAAGTAACCCAGCATAAAAGTGAAATCGCTACTTGATTTCACGAGTCGATTCTCTCGTGATAATCGACCAGAGGGTTATTCTCATTTCCCTCGTGACATTTGGCTTCACATTTATTTATGATATAAAGTATAAACCAATTTTCCCCCCGACATGTTCACAGTCTATCAAATATACCCTATTCCTTCTAAGAATAATGACACCTTGGTCATCATCAACATCAACACCAACACCGAACTCATCATGGTCTACAAGAGACAGGACACTGTCACTTTCGCCAGTGAATCAACGATCGAAGGAAAGTGTCGTACATCCTTACATGCTGTTCACCTTTGTCTTGCGTACATATTCACGTTTCATCCTAATGAAACAGTCTCTTGTGAAATGGCTATCATAAGGAATCATAACATTCATCAGCATTGCAACTTCACATTTGCTCCAGATAAACTTACACATCATCAGCACATGGGGCATCACACTTCTTCTACTTCACTCATAAAACATCAGTTTTCATAATTTGTCCAGATACACCACCATCTCATATTTCAGCATCAGGATTATACATGCCACCTGACTATTGTGCTGTATTTGCACCATCTTTGTCCACATTAGCTACAAATAATCACTATGCCATCCTTATTTGGGGAAGGCGGTAGCTCGATCGGTAGAGAGTTGGCTTGCAGTCCCGAGGGACCCAGGTTCGAATCCTCGCTGGTGCTGGGAACAGTTTAAGAATTTGAATTTCATTAAATCAGGCTTTACTGATCTACCAGAAGACCCGCCGACATGTCGTAAAAATGACCCCGCTAATACCAATACACCAGTCCTGTATGAGACAGCCCTAGCATGTATTCAATATGGACGGTGGGTGTTAAGCGCCGAAGTGGTGACATGTAGATTGTAGGAGGACGACTGGGCCTTGATAGCAGGCTGTGAAGCCTATGCCCAGAGTCGGACACATAAAAAAAAAAAAATCACACACACAAATACTTCCAACCACTACCTAAGATGAATTTAAACATGAGCTCAAGTATTAAGTTGACTGCACCTAAGTCTGAAACTATGCAGTTAAAAATGAAGCAATGAAACCCTGGGAAGAATTGATTATAAGTATGTTCATCCAATATTACAGTATGTGTATAGCCCAGCTCCAACTGTCTCTGTACTCTTCTCCATTGTATTTGGTATATTACTGTTGGCGATGCACAGAATGGAAGCAAGGATCGCAAACTTGGAGGCAGTATGTACGGGAAGAAGAGTAAACATTGAAATGAGACCATCTGAGTGAAAGTTGTATAATATGTAAATAGTGTAAATTATATATAGAAGAAAAAAATTAGAAAAATTATAGGGTAACATATTATATTATATCAGTCTAATTATCAATTTATATTACCTGATATTCATGTATCCAATTCTTATAACAATATTAATATATTTCATACAGATGCATTACATATATATTAATAACTCTTACTATAGTCCTGTCATTGTACTGCCATTGCATAAATAAATGCGTATGTCTGTTATACATACACAGTTTGCATTATGTTATTCAATATTCTATATTCAGTTTTGCTACAATGTATTTACTTCATCATATATACAATATATTTACAACATGTTATGTTTACAATTTTGTGGAGGGAAAGGTAAGGGTAGGTAAGAGATGGGTGAGAGCTAGGAGACTTAGGTGTGGCAGGGAGGTTTTGAAAGTGAGTGAGCTGGATAAAAGAGAGAGAATGATAGAGTATCAGGAGAAATCGAAGGATGAGTGGAACGCAGTGAAAGATCAGGAGAATGGCAGTGTGGAGGAGGAATGGAAGTTGTTTAAGAGTGTTGTGGTGGGGCATGCCGAAGAGGTGTGTGGTGTGAGACGAGTGGGTGGTAGTGGTGTAAGAAAGGGAAGTGAATGGTGGTGCGAGGAAGTAAGTATGGCTGTGGCTGAGAAAAGACGTGAATGTGAAGTGTGGTTGCAGAGGAAGGATGAGGTGTCATATGAGATGTATAAGGAAAAGAGAAATAGGGTGAGAAGGGCTGTGTGTGATGCTAAAGTGGCAGCAGATGAAAGGTGGGGTAGGCGGTTGACTGAGAATTTTCAACAGAATAAGAAAATGTTTTGGAAGGAGGTGAAAAGGGTGCGAAAGGGAGGGTCTGGGAAGGAAGAGCGAGTAAAAGCAGAGGATGGAGGGATGTTAATTAAGATGGATGCAGTAAGGAAGAGATGGGCAGAGTAATTTGAAAAATTGTAAAATGTAGAGGAGGAAAGGGTGGTTGAGATTGTGGCAGATGGAGGGGTGCAAGGAATAAATGTGCTGGGAGAGTTGAATGATTCTTTGATCACGATGGAAGAAGTGCAGGAGGCAGTAAAGGAGATGAAAACAGGGAAAGATGCAGGTATGGATGGGTGTGTTGTAGAATGCCTGAAAGGTTGGTGGAGTGACTATTGTTGACTGGTTGGTAAGATTGTTGAATGTGCGTTTTGTGCAAGGTATGGTGCCACTTGACTGTGTGGTCCCATTATATAAAGGTAAGGATAAGTATGAATGTACTAGCTTTAGGGGTATAAGTCTGTTGAGTGTTGTAGGTAAGGTGTATGGTAGAGTGTTAATTAAGAGAGTTAGAGAGCGTACAGAGGGGGTGATTGGTTAAGAGCAGTGTGGCTTTAGGAGAGGGAGGGGATGCGTGGATCTGGTGTTTGCTGTGAGACAGGTGTGTGAAAAGTATTTAGCAAAAGGTAAGGATGTTTTTTGGTCTCGTTCATGGATTTAGAGAAAGCACATGATAGAATTGATAGGGAGGCTTTGTGGAATGTTTTAAGATTGAATGGGCTTGATGGCAGGTTACTAAAAGGAGTGAAAAGTTTTTATGTAAATAGTAGAGCGTGTGTAAAACTGGGAAATACTTTGAGTGATTGGTTTCCCGTGATTGGGACTGAGGCAGGGATGTGATGTCGCCTCGGTTGTTTAATATTTATATGGATGATGTTGTAAGGGAGGTGCATGCAGGAGTGTTAGGTGGAGGACTGAGTCTGGTGAATGTTGATGGTAGAGAGTGGAATCTGAAGCAGCTGCTGTTTGCGGATGATACTGCACTGGTAGCTGATTCAGAGGAGAGATTGAGTCAGTTGGTAGAGGAGTTTGGAAGGGTGTGTGAAAGGAGGAAATTGAAAGTAAATGAGAATAAGAGTAAAGTGATGAAGTGTACGAGGTTGGTAGATGGTAGGAGGATGAATACAGTTTTGAGTGGTGAGTTGCTTGAGGAGGTAGAGTGTTTTAAGTATTTAGGGTCACATTTTGCTATGGATGGAAGAATAGATGCAAAAGTGAAATTTAGAATAAATGAAGCAGGAAAGGTGCTGGGAGGAATGAAAGAAGTGTTTAGATGTTGATGGCTTAGAATGGGTGTAAAGAGAAGGCTGTATGAGGGTGTTGTGGTACCGACTGCGTTATATGAGGCTGAGACATGAAATATGGCTGTAGCAGAGAGGAAAAGTCTGAATGTAGTGGAGATGAGGTGTCTGAGAAGTATGTGTGGAGTGACGCGTATGGATCGAGTGAGGAATGATGAAGCGCGAAGGAGAACTGGAATTGTTCTGGAGATAGCTGATCAAGTTGAGCAGAGGGTGTTGCGATGGTCTGGGCATATGAAGAGAATGGATAATGAGCGATTGGAGAAGAAGATAACTAGATCTGATGTGAGAGGTGTAAGACTGAGAGGAAGACCACGAATAGGACGGATGGACAGTGTGAAGAGAGCGTTGGATGCGAGAGGGATGTCTGTTGAACAAGGAAGAGTGGCTGTGCATGATAGAAATGAATGGATAGAAATTATGAATGAATAAATGATGACACAGCCCTGATGGGATATTCTCCTGTATTTTGTTTGATCAACCAAGCAGGTCTGGTGCGGGTAAGGGGATGGGTCCATTATGATGTGGCAGGGGTAAACCAGCTCTGCTGTCGGGTCCTGCTGTGGATGTCACTGATTGCACTGCGCATTTGACCCTCGTGCAGTGTAGTTCCATGAGGATCTGTCTCTTCTCCAATTTGGAGCTAAGATGCGAATGAATGTGTTTCAGTGGATGAGTAAATTAGGAGTATCTCGTCCTGTTTCGGCTACCTCCCTTTCCTTGGGGGAAGCAGCCTGTGTATATAGGTAAATAGACAATAATGACAAGAATATTATGTGTATACAGTATTATATTCAATCTATCTATCTATCTATTGCCAGACGCCTCAATCCCGAACGGGGTGGCCACAAACAAATCGCCTCCATACCACTCTGTCCCCTGCCATTTCACTACCACGCTCCCAACTCACACCCCCCTCTCTCATATACCTCTCCACTCCATCCCTCCATCTCATCCTCGGCCTCCCTCTCCCTCTCGCCCCCTCCACCTCACTCACATACACTCTCATCGTCAATCTTTCACTCTCCATCCTCTCCACATGCATTAGTTCCTACACGGTTTCATTGGTTCGCAAGCAGGACGTGACCAAGCGATGTCAGGACTAAAAAATTCAGTATCATATATAATAGCTGGTAGCATATATGTTAGCTAGAGATTAAATGAAAGTTACCGGTGTATCTAGGGCTGGAGGAAATGAAGCTCACACATTTTCTCTCTGGCATGCCATGACAGCAAGGTGTGACCAGAAAAGCTAGGACACACACACACACACACACACACACACACACACACACACACACATATACACAAACACGAGCTTCTAGAAGATTCTGACAAACATCCATTACACGTGACACAGCTCTCCTATACGAGAAAGAAGGAGTTAGAAGACAGAATGGAAACAGCGGTGGAAGTGAGAAGGGGGTTTAGACTCAGAGACAAGCACGGTGGGAATAAAGGGGCGAGAGTTAGCCAGCTTAAAACGCTCCCACATTTTAAACTCTTGTGTGATATGCTCAGTTAATCTTGAGCTCTCCCTTTGAAGAGAATAAAACTACAGTCAACCCCAGACTCATCTTTATCTTCTCCTGTCATTGCATGACAAAGTGAACTAAGGTTATCTACTTACAAATCTAATACGGTTAACTACAGCTCGTCTACGAATACAATATACTTAACTACAATATACGAATCCTACCATAATCTTGTCTCTCTTCCCGTCACCACCACTGATATTCCAAGCTATCTCCTTAATGGACATATTCTCCTAAGACAGAGGCTTTGTAGCGCATCTCTTACTATAGTCGGTTTCACCGAGTCTGACGCACTGATTTTGCCAGCTGAGGACAGGTGGATTTGGTAACCTGCGCGATGCACTCGGACGGTCATTGGTCAAATTCCATTGCGTTTGAACGTGCTCCAAATTCACTTTGTAGTCCAACCAACGCCCTCATTTATTTGTAAGATACCGGATTATACAGAAACAAATTATAGCATTGATATCTTTAATGATAAATATGTGCCTTTTAAATTATTAGAGATAAACCTGAACCACACTGATAAAACTAAGTAAAGTCGCGACTTGACGCATACGGACAACAGTCAGTGACTGATTTATTTGTTTAAATTCATTTCATTATGTTTGATTTCGTTCACGCTGTATCTGTTTAGTATGCAAGTATGAACATTTACACTTAATGGATAGTATTCGCCAAATTGGTTACTGTGCCTTAGTTAACAGGCCTACCAGTATATATTATCCCTTCTATAAAAGGTGCTATCTCACCTCTGTTTGTGTGTGTGTGTGTGTGTGTGTGTGTGTGTGTGTGTGTGTAACTCACCCGGGTCGGTCAGGATCACTTGATGGTAGTGATCGTCAGCTTTTACCCTCCCGGAAGGGAGCTGAGAGCTCATATAGTCCGATCTATGGGCAAGGCTGTGACCTTCACACACGCACACACCCATCCCCTTGCTCAAGGGGGACAGTAACCATCCACTTCGTCAGTGAAACTTTTCGCAACCTGAGCGAGGCGCGAACTCCCGTCTACCAGATGGCAAGCGAGAACGCTACCACTGCGCCAGCGAGCGGTGTAGTGTGTGTGTGTGTGTGTGTGTGTGTGTGTGTGTGTGTGTGTGTGTGTGTGAACTTACAAGTCATTTTGTTGGTGAACCTTGAATGAGTGAACTGGTCGCATGGTGGACAGATAGCTGGAGTGGGTTTGTGAGTGGGTAGGTGGGTAGGTGCTGTGGACAAGGTGGGAGGACTGGGTGAATGGATGGGGTGAGTTGGTGGGTGGGTGAGCAGCAGGCAAGGTGGATGGCATATTTTGTGGGTGGATGGGTGGTAGGGGACAGGGTTGTGTAGCCTGTGATTTTAATAATACAGAGGGAAAAAACAAAAACACTGCACCTCCATGCTGGTTTTGTTGCCTACCCTTTCCAGGATTTCCTCCCACTCCTTCCAACACTTGCCCAGCTAAATTCTTGTTGATGTTGTTGTTGTTGTTTTAGAGTAGCCCCAAGAACAGACCCATCAACCTTAGGCAGGTAACTGTCCCTGCAGGGCCATCACATGAAGTGATGTCCCCCTATGGAGGACAGTGCCCCACCACAGAAAGGCGAAGGGAAGAATGTAAAATTTAGGTTCCTGGATTAACTCCGCATTTGCATCTCTCCACCCAGTTAACAGGGGAACTATAACAGGATCCACAGCACTGTAAATGGCTTCTTTGGTTAAAGGAAATCATTAGGCTTCTTCCTCAGAGTAGAGCCAGTTGATGTGAAAAGAAGATTAATGAAATGTGACAGGAAGAATGGGAAAAATAGGAAAAGAGGACGGCAGATACTGAAATAGAATGATAAATATCAAGGAAGTAGACAGCACTACAGAGAATGAACTGAAGACAGTCGCCACCACCTGCAAGGTCATAATCGAAGTGCCTGTGGAGAATTCATAAGATGTCTTTCTTAGTCACTCTTTCAGCATATTATATTTCAGTATCCTCTTACTTCTTACTTTTTATGCTGGTATTAAAACGTTATAATTAACACATGATAGTACATAAATGGTCATTATGCAAAATAAATCATTATGGATAATGTGCTATGAAACCTGACACGTCACATACAATATGGCGTTAAATCTCAGGATATAGGAAAAGTTTGCCGAGACGACACCGCCTTTGTTGACTGTATGGCAGCCTGAGTATATGGTAACCAAACAGTGAGTAGTAGTGTAAAAATATGCTGGTCAGTAAGATTTCTCAAGAACTCATTGTCATTCTGTTAGTCTCCCTGTTTTCATCAGATTTCAGGAATTCTCACTAGTTTTATATTATCACTGGCTGGAATCACTGTCTCACTTCATCTTCATTTCTGCAACATTCGTGGCCTTTCCTCTAACTTTCTCTCTGTTGACCACAGTCTCTTCTCTAAAACTCACCTTCTCTTCCTAAGTGAGACTCATCTATCTGAGACGAATAATAACGAACCCTTCTCTGTATCCTCCTACTTTCTCTATACTCATTTCAAAGCCAAAGGTAGCTGTTGTGCACATGTATGCAACGATATATCTTGCTCTCATGTTCCTGAACTTGGATGTTCAGATTTCTCTACCCTCTGGTTTCGGTTTTCCTGTCATTCTCTGACAAAATATATCTGTGCTGTGCATACTGCCAAATTCAACTGACTATGGAAAATTCTTTGACTGTCTTCTAAGATGGAACATATTCTATTCATTTCTATCAAATTTCAATTCTAGGAGATTTCAATGTTCACCACCACCTTTGGCTCTCCTCTTATTTCGCTGATCCACCTGGTGAACAAGCCTACATCTTTTCTATCCTTTATGACCTATAGCAACTAGTACAGCACCCTACCCTTATCTCTGACCACCTTGGAGAGAGTTCCTACATACTTGACCTCTTCCTTATAACTAATCTTTCAGCTTATGCTCTTAATAATTTCTCTCTATTGGGCTCCACCGATCACAACCTTATCGCCTTAACCTGTCTTTTCACTGCAGTATTGCCTGTGGATCCTCCAAAGAAATATCGGCTGTGGTACTTTGGAGCCGCTGATTGGAAGGCCCTCAGTCAGTACTTCTTTGATTTTCCCTGGAATGAATATTGTTTTCATGGCAGAGAGCCATCTGAGTGTGCCTTGCACATAACGATGGTTATTCCCTTGTGCAGGGAAGCATACTTTCCTCTCTCATATCCTTTGACTTTTGCACACACACACAAAAAATGGATTAATCATACTTGTTCTACTGCTGTTTCTACCTGGAATTGTGCTAAATCTGTTCTTGGCTCAGTTAAAAACAAGTTCATCTGTACTTTCTCTGAACTCTCCATCTCGAATTCTTCACTTTCCTTCTGCCACCTTGCCAGAAACCATTCTAACAACTTTGCTCCATCATCCTTCCCTCCTCTTTTCCATCCTGATGGCTCTATAACTATTTCTTCTACTGATATTGCAGAACTCTTTGCTCAGACTTGCTTCTCAAATTCCACTTTAGACGATTCCAGTGCTGTCCCTCCATCGTTTCCCCCCTTTGATTTCCTCATGGCTGACATTAAAACTTCTTCAACTGATGTACTCCCTGCCATCATTGGCCTCAATACTAACAAGGCATATGGGACTGATGGGGTCCCTCCTGATGTTTTCAAGAACTGTGTTTCTGTGCTTTCACCCAGCCTAGGTAAACTCTTTCACCTTTGTCTACCAACTTGTACCTTTCCTTCTTGCTGGAAGTTTGCTCTCATTCATCTTGTCCCAAAGAAGGGTAACCATTCCCAACCCACAAACATTCTGCCTATTGCTTTAACATCCTGTATTTCAAAAGTTTTTGAGTCTATTCTTAACAGAAAAGTATTTCAACATCTTTCTTATTTCAACCTTCTTTCCTATCGTGAGTATGGGTTCTGCAAGGGATGCTCCACTGGTGATCTTCTCACCGACCTTTCAGACTCCTGGTCATCCTGCTCTGGGGACTTTGGGGAAAGCTTTGCCATTGCACTTGACATCTCAAAGGCTTTCGATCGAGTCTGGTGTAAACCTTTAATTTCCAAACTGCCCTCTTACTTTTACTAGCTTTCTATCTGTTCCTTCATCTCTAGCTTCCTTTCTGGCCATTCTATAGCTGCTGCGGTAGACGGCCACTGCTCTTCTCTTAGAGCTATCAGTGGTGGTGTTCCTCAGGGCTCTGTCTTATCACCAACTCTCTTTTGTTCATCAATGACCTTCTAAGCTGTACATCTAACCCAGTCCACTCAAACACTGATGACTCCAGCCTCCACCTTTCTATCAGCTTCCCACAGTGTCCATCTCAGCAGTTACTTCAACAGACATGGAATGAGGCTATGGCACACCTAATGTCTAACTTGGCTCATATGTCTGATTGAGGTAAAAGTAATCTTGTCTTTAATACATCAAAAACTCAGCACTTACATCTATCAACCCGACAAAATCTTCCATAGGAGTACCCTCAAATTTTTGACAATATCCAGCTTAATCCTGCTTTATCTTTAAACATACATGTGGTTTCATTCTCTTGGGATTTATCTTGGAAAGAACATATTACCTGTCTTGCAAAATCTCCTTCCAAGAGATTCGGTGTGCTAAGCCGACTCTGTGCCTTCTTTACCCCTGCACGGTTGTTGACTTTATACACGGGTTTTATTCGCCCCTGTGTAGAGTACAACTCGCATGTGTGCGGAGGCTTTCTACATACAGCTCTTCTCAACAAGGCTGGATCAAAGGCTTTTTGTCTCATCAACTCTCCTCCACTTTCTAGCTACCTTCAACCTTTATACCTTCGCCGTATTATTGCATCTTTATCTCTTTTCTATCGCTACTTCAATGGTCACTGCTCGTCTGAACTGTCTGCTTACATCCCTCCGTCCAGCAACAAACTCTCATCCCTTTTCTGTCCAGTTCTATAGTGCTATAGTTAACAGCTACTCCCAGTCCTTCATGTACTGAACAGGTCAGCTCTGGAACTGTCTCCCTATGTTGCTATTTTCTGCTGCCTATGATCTCCATTCTTTCAAATGCAATGTGTCCATGCATCTCAAAATGAACACTTCTTGAATTTGGCTCTCTTTTCTTGTTTTAGTTTTTTTTTTTCTTGAAGGGAAAAATTTACAGGCTCCTTGCCTCTGGTTTCTTCTTCGTCGAATTAAAAAAATAACTAATCCCCTCAGTCCGATTAATTATTGATAAATTTATATTTGCTACCTCCAGGCGATGTTATTCAGCTTAGACGAACTAGTGAGGTTAGATACAGCACTGATTAATCTCTTAATAGAAAAGGTTCTTTCGTAATTTTAATAAATTCGTATGAAGGTAGCAAGAAAAAGAATGAACACTAAGACTGAATAGATTTAATTGTGTTCTAGTGTCTGGTCCAGCAGTATCAGGTGATCTCATGGAGCTTGTATACAGAGCAGTGATACATGGATGCTTGTACAGTTGCAGAAATAAATATTCATTCACTTCATTATCATTAATTCTCGGGCTGCGAACAGTGACTTTCAAAAACCAGTGATGCGACTCTTGGAACTAAACTGTCTTGTCAGAGAACGGTGTGAGTTTGATAATTGATCACTTTAGGAAGCAAGTTGACATTACTGTCTGGCACTGAGCATAAAATGTGAAGTATGAAAAATAAAACTATACTACTTAAGAAGGAGCACTGAGTACTGACTGACTTTGCTGTCCAGCAAGCAGAGGCCACTGAGCGCTGACTGACTAGGAGAGAGAGAGAGAGAGAG